>CAUYON010039980.1:0-15715 GCA_963573935.1 Arctocebus calabarensis | reverse complement strand
TTTTAAAGCAAAAAACCGCAGGGTAGGGTGGTAGGTAGAGATAATGGGGGTACGGGGCGGATGCTGGGTGGTGGGATTGATAGCTAGCTGGGTACGGGGCGGATGCTGGGTGGTGGGGTTGATAGCTAGCTGGGTACGGGGATTTTCCGAGGCGGTTGTTTCTGGCGGGATTAAGGGGAGTGAGAGGGAGAGATAGAGAGGAGGGAGGAGGGGGTTTTCTCCGGATGATGCAATGATCTGGTACTTTTCCATTGCCCTGGGGCCTAACACATCCAAAACATTGAAGTCACGTTTCTTTTTTTATTCCACTATTATTTTAATCCTGAAGCATTTTATTTTTTATTTCAGGTTAATGTGAGGGTACAAACGACTAGGCTACAACGTTTGCATTCGTCAGTAGAGCACCTCTTGTAGCTGTGTCCCGCACCCAAGAGCTGTGCCCTATACCCTTCTTACCCTGTGCCCATTGAGTGAGAGCTCACCAACGCCTTCCCTCCTCCTCTCTTTCCCCTTTACTCCCTCTCCCTGAATTCATGTTTCTTCAATGTAGAACATAAAGGTTGTTCATATAATTTTAAAATGTCACTAATAGCATCGAGCAGATGTAAAAATAGTATTAATAACTCATTTGATTAAGATACTAAATTACGTGTCTCTGCACTATTTTATCCAGCTCTGGAAATGAAATGGAGTAAATTACCTTTCTTACTCTTATTTTAATTTTATTTATTTGTGTTTTTTTGCATTATGAAAATATATTAAACATTCAGACATGCTGGAAATTGTGAAAGAGGAAGCTTTGCGAGCCAAGAGGAAAATGCTTTTAATTTTAAAGACTGAGATTTAGTTTAGTCTTGGATGCCATTACAGTGAATAATGGGAATTGATTCTAGACTTCAAAAGAAATATGACCATATGGTCCTACCATTCAGCACTTAATACCGCTATGAATTTCCAGTTAGACCCCAAACTCTTCATTTCACCAGTCCTCTGCCTCACCTCTGTCATCAGACAAAAATGAAAGGAATCCGAGACCCTTCTTCATGTTTTCTGAAATACCGTTGCTGAGAAAACTTATTTTTTTGAGAATAGAGTTTTAGAAAAAGAGACGAAAACCTGAAACATTAATCAGATCCACTGGGCTAATTACTGCAACTCCAAAGTTTATTACTTTTAAATATTAACTGCTTAAAATGATTCATTTAGAGATCAAAATGATTAATCCTTCTCAGTCACTATAAATGTCAGCGGCAGGATTAAAGGATTTAGATGGTCATGTTTACTGAACCTTAAATTTCTGTACTTAAAGACACAAGTTAAATAGCTCCAGTTTATCATTGTTTCATGTTAATGGTTTTCCTCTTAGCTCCTTCTTTCAGCCCCCCTGCCTAACTGATTGTTAACTAATTTTGGCTGTGAAGTAGGCAAGTGTTGCTTTCCGGCTCGGCGGCCAACCTGCTTTGTAGATTACCTAGCAGAAGGTGGGAGCAGATAGATGTCGCTTTCGGCCCTCCTCGGGACACAGTGGGGGTAATCCTTTCCCCCTGCCTTGGCCTTTATTGGTCTGATGTCTTGAGCCCCCCCCCCCCAGCTTACTGCTAAAATTGTATCTGGTTCTTTGCCACGTTGCCAATTTTGCATCCACATTGTGAATCACTGCCCTGCGGCTTCAGTCACAATTATTAAACACCTGCTGCTTTCTGCCAAGCCATATGCATACTCATGCCTGCGCCGACTGCAGTGTGGCTATCAGACATCAGCAGATATGTTGCAGCCACATTTTCATCACTGGGTCCTGTATTGCCCTAGAAAATAAGCGAATTTTTTTTTCAGTTGAGCCTGGTTGGGCCTTCGCAATATGGGTTTAAGAGATGCTCTTTCTTTAAATGTCAGACTCACCACCTCATTTTTCTCATTTGGGCCACCAGACCTTCCATTCAATATCCATATGTTTGTCCTCCCCAGAAGAAAATGCATCTTCTCCAGGGCCGTTCACACGAACCCTGCTTTCTCGGCTTGTACCTGGAGTTCTCCTTTCCCACCCAGCCCATCAACTTCACCTTACTGCCCAGCCTCAAATTTCCACTGAGTGCTGATTTGAAGATGATTGCTTGGGGACTGCCATTAGACTCGTGTTTGGAGTAATAAATTGGATTATAAGTATGATGTGCAGTGACCATGTGCTTTGGAAACACGAAGTTATCATATGTGGTGATGGATGGTTAACAACCTATTAATGAGTAAACTGAGCAACTAGTTGAATATACTCACATTTCATGTAGAGAATAAAATGGCATTGGGTGTTAAGGTATTTAGTGCGACTTTAGGTTCATTTTTGGAGGGCCTCACAAGGAAAGATTGTAACCACATTGAAATTTCTGTTGCATTTTTGAGGATGGGTATTCTGTTCAAATGGTGGAGAATTTAATATAAGATGGTTAAAGAGTTTGGAGTGTCCCATAAAATATGCATTCAGAGATAGTTACATATGATGTTTCTATTGCCGTGTGATCTTCTTACCACAGTAAAAATGAGAACTCCGAATAAGATGGTGGTGCCACTGATTCCACAAGCAACCAGTTAGAAACGTTTGCCTGTTTGGTTGGTTTGTGTTATGCTCAACCCATGCAGGAATGTCACTCCATGTCTGAAACTAAAGAACTCCATTCAAGTTCACAGCCATGTCTTAGACTAAAGAATTCCATTCAAGTTCACAGTCACTGTAAAAACAGTCATACATTATTATTATTATTTTTTTTTTGAGACAGAGCCTCAAGCTGTCATCCTGGATAGAGTGCTGTGGCATCACAGCTCACAGCAACCTCCAATTCCTGGGCTCAAGAGAGTCTCCTGCCTCCGCCACCCAAGTAGCTGGGCCTACAGGTGCCCGCCACAACGCCCGGCCATTTTTTGGTTGCAGCTGTCATTGTTGTTTGGCGGGCCCAGGGGCTGGATTTGAACCTGCCAGCTCAGGTGTATGTGGCTGGCGCCTTAGCTGCTTGAGCCACAGGCGCCGAGTCATACATTATTTTATTTCTGTGTGTTAAATTTATATTGACTCATCCATTCACCCATTCCCCATACTTTGCTTTTGAAGTTACTACGGTGGATGAAATGGTTATTCTCCTTTAAAACAACCCATGTAAGATGAAGGAAATAGAGGAGAAGCAGTGTGCCCATATATCTCACATGACACTTTGTTTACAATAAATGAAAAGGTAGTAAATTAAATTTCTCATTATCAAATAGAAGCTATTACATAGCAAATCAAGAAAATATATTTGTTACTTTAAAAAGAAGATAAGCTTTAATTTTTTATCATGCTTTTTAAATTATTAAAATAATGATCATGAAAAGTAAAAATTTGAAACTATAAAATAGAAAATTATGGGCATTGCCCGTAGCTCAGTGGGCAGGGCACCGGCCACATACACCTAGAGTGGTGGGTTTGAGCCTGGCCTGGGCCTGCTAAACAACAACAATAACTGCTACCAAAAAATAGCTGGGTGTTGTGGTGGGCACTTGTAGTCCCAGCTACTTGGGAGGCTAAGGCAGGAGAATTGCTCAGGTCCAAGAGTTTGAGATTGCTGTGAGCTGTGATGCCACAGCACTCTACCTCAAAAAAAAAGTACTAATTTTCTTCATTACCAGCCCCTTCTAAATTACCCATTACAGCAGTTGTATATCCTTCCTCACCTTTATTCATACTCAAAATCACAACAGCTTTTATAACCTGTTGGTTCTCTTCCTTAGTTTCCAAAAGTGGAATCATAAAGACAGTATTATGTAACTTGCGTTTCTTAAAACTTAAAGCCTATGTATATAAATGGACTTCTCTCCAGATGTAAAGACATAGGTTTAAACTCATTCTTTGTTCTAGCCATGCAGTACTCCATAGCATGGATGCATAACTTCTCCCACCATTCCCTTTCTGGCAAATATTAGGGTTATTTAAGTCTTTGCAGCTTGAGTAAACATTTTGTTTGTTATCATTTTGTATGTTTAAAATCAGGTGATTTTATGTTTTACAGGAGCTAGTCCCAAAGGTAGGCTTTCTGAGCTATAGAGTATTTCTAGTTTTAATAGGAAAATATTTTACCAGGAATAAACGCAGTATAAGAGATAGCCAAGAAAAAATGATGGAATAAAATTATGATGAATTTGCATAGCTGAATCACAGAAGCAACTGCTTTTTAAGAGAATAATAATTCTTGTTAATGTTACCTAAATTTCGATGCAAACTCTAATTCATTTTTAAGTTTCATTGCAAACTCCAGGCCTTACTGGCAGTGTGTTATAAAAGAGAACTGGTAGATATAACAAGTGTTGGTGAGGATGTGCAGAAATTAAAACCCTCATTCACAGCCAGTGGGAATCTAAAATGGTGCAGTCACTATGGAAAACGGTCTGCTGGGTCCTCAAAAGGTTAGACATAGAGTTTTCTGTCGGACCCAGCAATTCCTGTCTGTATACCTAGGAGGACGAAAACACAAAAACCTGTAGACAGATGTTTCTAGCATGCTTGTCCAGGGTGCAGCCTGGTGCCAGATGCATCTCAGGTGCCTCGTTCTGCTTCCACTTCTCTGTGTTGCCATAAAGTCCTGCCGACAAGCCTCGCCTGGGCCTCCCACACCCTTTATAGCTCAGCCAAGCGTCACCCCCCAGTCCATGACCTTTCTCCTCTTTATCTTCCCGTACTTGTCAAGACTGCAGATGTTTTTCATAAGTATAGCCGATCTTGCTAAACATTACTGGATTGTGGGAAATAATCTAATAGACTAATTTATTCTAGTTGAAGGTTAGATCCCCCTAGGGGTGTTTACATTAAAACATGGGATCTTAAAAAAAAAAAAAAATCCTGAACTAATAGAATTTGAAGCACTGAGGCAGGTCTGGGTAGAGATATTTTGGGATGAAGGCAGTTGCTTAAGTAAAAGTCAACTTAGGTGGTTCCACCCCCTACCCTCTAATTATTTATTTCTCTGTGATTATTAATTACATTTGTCAAGGCATTTATTTTTAAGCCATTTTTTCATTTAGCCCTTCATCATGCTAGGCACATTTACATAAACTATCTCCGAGAACCAAGCCATAACAGCCCAGAAAGATAAAAAAAAGTCTAGCGATGAAGTCATTTGAGCCGAGCTAGTGAGTGGCTGTAACCTGGGTGCATCCAAGGCCAAATTTAACTCTCTTTCCTAGGAGAAACAAAAACAAACTTTTTAATTCAGGAAGGAGAACGAACAGGGATTCCAACTGTCGTGTTTGCTTTTTTAGCTTGCATTTCAGAAACAGCCCTGAAGAGTTTGGAGTCATTTTGAGACATTGGCTTCTGTTTATGGAGTGAGGGATGCACAGAGCAATGTATAGGGGTGATGTGTCCACTCATTTGCAAAGTGAGCTGTGTTTACGTACCTGAATAACGAATAAAGATGGCAGTTTTCTGCTTTCCTTCACCTCATAGATTTTTGCATCAAGATGGCAATAGTGTGAGAAGTCAGTAACTTGGAAAATGCTTCAAGTTACATTTCACAGATTAGAAAGGGAGTTCTTACCATTTTTAACTTCTCTTCTTTTTATTCTAAAATATGGGCTCCTTTCAAAATAGAGGAAAGATGCTGGGACCTTATCCTTTATTTTTCCCTCTTTAAAACTATTTTGGGGGTGGTGCCTGTGGCTCAAAGGAGTAGGGCTCTGGCCCCAGTCAAAAACTACAAAAAAAAAAAAAAAAACTATTTTGTGTTCTTATTTTGAAAAGTCAGCATATCAGTAATATTTAAATGTTTTAGAGCAGTCTCTCCATGTTAAACATGACATGTAAATCATGGTGGGTAAGCTCTTTTACGGAAATTTCATAGACTGATCACGATGACATTTGATTTGTTTAGATTGATGATTCTTCTAAAATCCTAGCAATACTGGGTGTGACTTCAGCAAGCTCACCCCCTTTCTCACTGCTCAACTGGGAAACCCCTTTTCCTTTTTTCCCTTTTTTTTGACATACTTTTTGGTTCAGATACTTACATCTCTCTGACAAGCACAGTTTGATTTGCAGCTAATTGTAGCAACTGATTTTCATTATTTATGAGTATCATTGTCAGAATCCATTTGGAAGTCTGACCGAAATAAAGCTGATTCCAACTTCTGATTTGACTGAAGCAGTAAAAGCAATTAACCACACTAGTTAAGATGTGCTAAGACTTAGAGGGTGCTAAGATCTTTACAGCCAAATATTTACGCTGTCCATTATGTTTGATTTATTTCCTAGAAGATTCAACATGTTATACTTTTATCACAAATAACTTCTAATACCATCTTTTAAAACATGGTAAAAGATGTTATTTATTATGTTTAATAGCGTATGTTTCTCATGTCAGCTTATTAGCTTTAAAATGTTCATAGATTTAAGGGCAAATATAGGAAAATAAAAAATATAGGTAACATACATGCCTAATATTCTTAAAAGTTTGGTTATTAGATAGTAGCTTTTAAATCAGTCTTTGCAAACTGTTATTCTTTACTATTGTGTATTTTGAGTATGGTTAATACCTAAATCTCAGGCTCTTCCTTGCCAATGGAACAAACATCTGTACACATCCACCAGCAAACATTCTTCTCACTCTTCTCATCCATAGTATCATAAAACATACATGAGATTTCAAGAACAAATACAGGATTGGAAAAATCATTAATAACACCAGTCATTTTAAAGTGTCACCTAATTTAAACACTTTTGCTTTAAGTTATTGCAGTGTCATGAGTTTTATGTTGCTCAATTTATTAGTAAAAGCCTGCAGAGTTCACAGCCATTTATTTTCCAGGGAACTTGATTTTATCATTAATTTTTAAATACGTAATACTCCTGCTTTAGTTTGAGAGTGCGCTTTACTTGTAAAAGTTGGTTTATTCTGATCAATACAGATGTTTTCAAGTGTTTATTAAAGCAAAAAGTCTAGAAAGTCAAAGGTACTCAAAATAGGCTGCAGATTTTCAAGACAAAATTTAGGGTGTGCAGATACACACACCACATGTTTGTATTCGCTGCTGAGTTAAGGTGGGAAGTTTAATAAAACTGATGAAGCTCGTGTTTCTATTTAACAAGTAACATATTCCTGAGGGAAATCTTTTTCTCTTCTGAAAGAGTGACATCTAGACTGGAAAATGTTATTTTATTTATTTTATTTTTTGAGACAGTGCCTTGCTCTGTTACCCTGGGTACAGTACTGGGGCATCATCATAGCTCACAGCAACCTCAAACTCTTCGGCTTGAGTGATCCTCCTGCCTCAGCCTCCCGAGTAGCTGGGACTACAGGCGCCCACCACAAGCCTAGCTAGTTTTTCTATTTTTAGTAGCGATGGGGTCTCGTTCTTGCTCAGGCTGGTCCAGAACTCAGGCAATCCACCCTCCTTGGCCTCCCAGAGTTTACAGGCGTGAGCCACTGCACCCAGTCTGGAAGATCTTATTGTTTAGGAATAAGGCAGGGCATAGAAAATAATTCTGACAGTGTCTATTGCTTTGGAAGTCTATTAAGCAAAATTCTAGCATTGGTCACAAATGCTTTCTGCAGGTTGAGTTCTTATGGTCGTGCCACCTTACTTGCCCATCTCTTTGGAGGTGCTTATGGTCTTTAACTGCTGGCAGAGGTGCTCTATGCGGGGCCAGCCTCTTCTCCCATAATCGCATCCGCTTGGCCATGGGCCGTGCAAAGCTGACGCCAACACCTGGTACAGAGAGCTAAAAAGCTTGAATGTTTGAGTGTTTGTTTCAGGGAAAATTTCTTTTTAAGAAAAAATAAAAACTAACACTAAACATATACTCACTAGCTGTTATCTTTTTCTCCCCCTAATTAGGACAGAATTTTACCCTAAGGCAGTTAGGAGTTTGCGAACCAGCAACTCGAAGAGGACTGGCATTTTGTGCGGAAATGGGGCTCCCCCACAGAGGTTACTCTATCAGTGCAGGGTCAGATGCTGATACTGAAAACGAAGCAGTGATGTCCCCAGAGCATGCCATGAGACTGTGGGGCAGGGGGGTCAAATCAGGCCGCAGCTCCTGCCTGTCAAGTCGGTCCAACTCAGCCCTCACCCTGACAGACACGGAACACGACAACAAGTCCGACAGCGAGAACGGTAAGTCGCCTTTTCACTGCATCGTGTTGGCGTTCAGTGCTTCCATCTGGTTTGGTTGACTCTGGAGGAGTCTGTTTTCTCTCCTTTCTTCCTTCCTCCCACCCTTCTTTCTCTTTCTTTCTTCTTCTTTACCTTTTGTTTTAATGCAGTAGAATCCAAGAAATGTCCTTGAATTATTCTGGTTTTTTTATCCTGGAAAAAAATCAATATTCAATGTCAGATTGTGAAATGAGGTGAGCAGAATATGATGTCTTAGCTATAGTTTTGGAAAACAGTTTAATCGTGTACAGAAAAAAAAAGGATTAGCTTTGGCTTACCTTGGGCCATGTCACCTGTTTTCCTCTGTGGAGTTGCCAGGCAATGTTGATAACACTTACCCCTGAGCCATCTTGCAATCAAAGATGTCTTTGTAGATTCCTCTTGAAGATATGTCAAAGAAGTTAGAATTTTAGAATGGATGAGTGAGCACACAGAATAGTTTATTAACAGGGCTCAAGTGATTGAAGAACAAATTTGATCATGCTTTAAACTTACTAGCTGATGAGAGCAATTGAAATCTTGGTAAAAAGGAGGAGTGTGGCCTTTGATGTGCTTTGGGGACTGGATTACTATGCAATTAAATCCACACACAAAAATTGGATTTTAGGATATCCAAATAGCTGATTTGTATGTTGTAAGAAAAAACGTCTTTATAAATTATCAGGATTTTTCCCTATTGCCAATGTGGGATAATTTTTTTCAAAATCAGTTAATTTATATGCAATAATAAATTTTAAAGGAAAGGTAATTTTGATGCAATGCTATGTCTAGGAAGAATTGGGGCATTGGTGCTAATGCACCAGGCAACAAAAAAATCATTTCTCCTTCCACCTTTAATATTAACAATGCTACTTCAGCTGAGTTATTAATGCTGTGTATATGGGATGCATCAGAAAGCAAAGAGAAAATTAAAATGAAAGAATTGCATGACATGTGAAAAGAAACATGCTTGTTTTATCAGAGATATTTCCATTTTATTATTTATGGGGCAACTCTGTCAGCTTTGCTTTGTAATTAGGAAAGCAGGTTGACTGTTAGCTATCAGTTTCAGAGATGCAGAATGTCCAGGGACTCATCACCGCTTCTTCATAATGTTTCCTTTCTCCTAATTTAAACCAAAACAAACAGTTTCTCATCTATGTAAAATAACCTAGTGCATTAAACCAAAGTCAAGACCAAGTAATAACATATACTCAGTATGTTAATTTTGGAAGTGTCAGTTCTTGGTGGAGGCTGTCTTTATTCCAGCCCGGAGAAAAAACAAAGATAGGTTGTTTGTTTGCTTGCTTGTTTTTGGTTGTTGTTGTTTTTGCAAAATGAATCTTAGGATGGGACAGCCAACACTTCTTTCAGCTAGTCCCTTCGCCTCCGTAATCCTGTGTATATATCAGTTTCCATAGTGGCTTCCAAAGTCCCTAGTCTTAAATACACATGACTGGGTATGAATGTCGAGTCCTGTCCAGCTGCTTCTCTGCGCTTGCAGGTACAATGGCTACATGTAGCTGTAGCATTTGGCATTTGATTCTCTTAAAAACACAATAGAGAGTGGTGCCTGTGGCTCAAAGGAGTAGTGCTCCAGCCCCATGTGCCGGAGGTGGAGGGTTCAAACCAAGTCCAGGTCAAAAACTGCAAAAAAAAAAAAAAAAAAGCATTAAAAAAAAAAGCACAATAGAATGTGTGATGTCATGGAAGAAAATAGAAAGCAGCAGGATGATGCGATCAGTTCCACATGGACCGTCCCTGTGAATATGTTTCTCTGTTCTATTACATATTTTTCACATTGGGTGAATTTACTCTTTCCACCAAAACCCATTGATAGCTTCCCTTTCTCTCTCTCTCTCTCTCTCATAAGAAGTGTGTCTTGTTATGGAATCTATATTAGGAAAGTAGAAACTAGTTTTACCTAGTGCCACATGCCTTTTTTTTTTTTTTTTTTTTTTTTTTTGCTTTTCACAAAGCGGAAAACTACCAACTTTGTGATCTCCAGTTAACGGTTTATAGTACCCAACTATTTGGGAGGAGAGGAGGAAGACCCATCTCACACCACTGCCCTCAATCACCACATGCGTGGATTATTGTTAACCAGAGGAGGGACTTGTTTCCAGTGGAATCTCATAGCCCCTGTTCCCTGGGTGATGTGAAGGCATAAAAGTCGCAGGCTCTTATTCCTCCAACTGGTGGTTAGGAAGCAGAATGAAGAGAGACAGGGAGAGTGTCAAGAGACTTGCCTTGCAATTCAGAACGTTTGGCAGCATTTGTTGGGAGTAAACAGGTCAGCCAAGTTAAGAGTCTGAAGTGTCAAAAACAATGTTTGTAGAGTTGGGCAAAGTAATGACTTAAACTTATGTTCACTCTTTTCCCAGGGTTTGGTTGTGGCTGTTTTTTTAAATAACACTTGGATGGTCTAAGAATTCCCAATGAGAGCAGTCTTAAGGAAGGAAATAAAGTAGATATATTGTCTTAATGAAGACTAGCTGTTTCATATTTTTAATGTATATGTCCATGGGAGCATTTTTAGATTCATTTATCTGCTCTGAAATCTCAGTGATTACTCGAAAGGAATAAGATTTCATTTAAAGTAATTAATCACATTAAGATAAAGGGGGTGCATAATTTTCTGAGGTATTTAGCAGACCTTATCATTTTGAATTGTGGAATTAAACAAGAGCATTGGGAATTTTTTTCCTGATATAAAAATGTATGATTTTTTTTCTCCTTAAGTTGGGTTATAGTAAGAACTGAAAATTCCAATCATACACAGGTTATTCTAACATCTTTATAATATTCTCAAAACAAATGCAAGGTGCAACAATTAAGTTGGTGAACTCATTCTAGAAAAAGTACTACATAGCTCATTGGTGACTGTCACTAAGGTCACCTTTGAAGTCCTCTCCTTGGCCATCTGGTAACCACAGTCTAGTCAGCACCATAGTGATATTCGGGGATGTAGCACTTTTTCTAGGATGAATTCACGTACTTAACTGTCAACACTTCTACATATTTTTACTTTTCTTGCTACTTCTCCTCAGATAGTTCTAATATAAAATTAGTAAAATAATTCAGTTCTGCTCTCAAATATTTAAAATTGCTCTAATTTTAAAGGCTGTTAGTTTCTGACTATGTTTTCCTCTGACTCTTGATTTCTTTTCTTTGTCTAATTTTATTCATTTTTACACTAGTTTGAGGTGTGTCCTTGTAAGTTCTGTTATGTCACTAAAGGTCAGAATGAGAAGGACATGGATAAAGTAACTCACCAAAAAAGGAAGCTAATTTCAGACCCAGACGCTGATTTGTTTTCATCTGGTTTAACATGGGAGTTTTCACTGACTGTTTTCATCATTTAGAATAACTGTGAATGAGGCTGTTTTCCCCAGGGAAAAAAAAAAATGTTATCCAACATTTGTAAAATTATGCAAGCAGAGTGCCTGATGTTCTAGTTATAACTTCAAAGAAGAATTTAGTCACTAAAAGGGATTAGATTTCATTTATTTATTGATAAGGAGGCCAACAGTTCACGTTAAGAAGGCGCTAGAACTGCTGTGAGGCTAATGAAATTTTGATGGCCCAATGTCCCACAAGAGTCAGAGAACATTCGGACCGTGTCACACAGCACCATGTTAGCACAGACGCAAAGCAAGTGATAAGAGTTATTCTTTGTGCAGAACTAACTTCACCAACCATGGGGATTTGCAGTTAAAAATATTTTTTTAGAGAATTTTTTTTCAGTGTATCGAGTTTCATGTGGAATTCCAAATGTTAACCTTGTTCTGAATTAAGAATAAGGAGGAAATCCTTTCTTGACACATATCCATTGTTGTACTGTGATTGCTATAAGTCAGCTGCTGGGCACTGGGCAGGAACTGGAGGGGCAGTTAGAGCAGGGTGATGAGAAGGGACAAAATAAGTGGGATAGGACAGTTTCACCTACTCACAGGTAAAATTACCAGTATGCTCTGGGTTATTCTGGGCCTCTTTTCTGTATTTGATGTGTTGTTAAAGGCCCCCTGACTGAATTCTTACAATCCAGCTTTGCAAGGCCTATAATCTGCTCTTTATTCTAAATATCTATATAAATGTCAGGAACAAAGAACTTCTTACATTTTCTCTCAAAATATTCATCTTTAAGCTTTAAAAAAATGTCTTCATGGAGAATAACTCAGGCTATCGAGAGAGGTGCAGAAAATCCACAGAAGGATAAGGCCATGGTGTGTGTCAAGAAAATAAGAACCTAGAAGTCATTGGGACAGTGAGTATATTTAACAAAATAATTTAAATGGGCAAAGATACAATAACGTTAGTTTTGTGACATAAATATACAAATAAAAATGTTTACATGTGTGAGTATTATCCTTTGTCCTCCAGCAGGGTGTTACTAACGGTGCCTGGGGTGGCACCTGTAGCTCAGTGAGTAGGGCGCCGGCCACATACCAAGGCTGGTGGGTTCGAACTCGGCCCAGGCCTGCTAAACAACAATGACAACTGCAACAAAAAAATAGCTGGATGTTGTGGTGGGCACCTGTAGTCCTAGCTGGTTGGGAGTCTGAGGCAAGAGAATTGCTTAAGCCCAAGAGTTGGAGGTTGCTGTGAGCTATGATGCCATGGTACTATCGAGGGTGACATAGTGAGACTCTGTCTCAAAAGACAGAGAGAGAGAGAAAGAGAGAACATGCCTGAGTTGAGATGCACAGTGGTCAGGGTTCAAATTTCTTCAGACTTCCCAGTTCCTCTCTGAATCTCCGAGTGGGAGTTTTCAACTTTTGTGCCTCTGTCTGTGACTTCCTCAGTGGCACCGCAGAGCTGTGGTTCTCTCCTGCTGGAGGGGTCCCCATCTTGTGCCTTCTCTACCTCCTCGCTGGGAGAAGGATGACCTTTGATGTCAGGCAGGTGGGGGTGTTGGCACAGCTCTGCCACCCCGTCTGGACACGGATGGCAAGTGCCTCCCCTGAGGGCGATGACGGAAAGCGTGTCATCCGAGGAAGGCCCCCGGATTTGATTGTCACCACCACCTCCCAGCTGTGGGGCCTTGGGAAGGCCATGCCGCTGTTTCCATGTGGGTAAAATGGGCACAGTAGCAAATAGTACACGAGGCCTGACAATTAAGTAAGTTCATGAACTTGTCCTAGAAAGAGTGCTGCAGGTCTGGCCACCTAATCTCACTAGTCACCTTCGCAGCACTCCCCTTGGGAAGCAATGCACCAGCACCAGGGCCTAGTCCAGCCTGCAAAGCACTTTTTCTAGGATGAGTTCTAGAACCTAGTTGCCCAACCTCATTTAGTCCGTAGGGCCGTTGTGAGCATTGTGTGTGTTCAGGTGTGCGTGGTGCCCAGGACGGCGCCCGCCACTAGGGAGCTGCAAGCAAGTATATGCTTTTACTCATGTTTGTGAAAGGTGACAAAGTTACGCCTCCTTCTTAAGTGGTTATGAAAATTAAACTAAATAGACATGCTACCAACTATCTACTCAGCCTGGGCCCGGTGTAAGTGTTCCCTCTTCCCACCGTCCCCACTTTCTTAATGCCTCTCCCCACCCCTGCCTTAGTCAAGTGGGTTGTACTTTTAGCAAGATGAAGGCCAGCTCATGGTCTCCTCTGGAGAAGGCGCGGATAACTTGCACAGTCTGGAATTTCTGTCACCCTTATTGACTCTCTTATTTTCTTCCAAAACCCCACATCCTTTTTAATTTACTGTAATTAAATGAATGTACGTCGAATGGTGCTGATAATTAGTCTGATGGCTGCAGACTTCAAAGACTTCAGCCTGCTCTTTCCCCTCCTGGCCAAAGGAAATTTCAAAAGTAGTGCTTCCCTCAAAGGCATGTTACTTAGACAGCCAGTCAATTAAAAGGCAATTTAACTGATGCTCATTAGTTCACACAATAAAATAAATCATTCCAGGAAGACTTGGTCTCTCACCTGGGCTCTTGGCAATGAACCTGTTGTAGGATCCCACTACTGCCACACTAATCGTGCGTGATCCTAAAGCAATAAGGGCTAATTTGGCTAACAAAAAAGGGTATAATATTAAACTGCCGTCTTCCTCCGTGTGAAGAGATGCTTGCTTTGGACAGCTGAAACACTTTTCAAGAACTAATTTTACTTGTCCTAAGAAGTAGCATTTTAAAAGTCTCCTTTCTGTATGGAAGATAAAGTCTAAAAGTTGAGTTATTTTAAAAGGAAAAAGGCATGCCCCTTAAATCAATTTGATATGTGACTGCAGTGATCCAAATTTCCATGTTAGGCAGAGTATGTTATGGAAAGAGTGGACAGTGCAACTTCTCTTTCTGAGCAAATGTATGTAGGTGAGAGAGAGGACAGAGGACTTGAAGTCTCCTATTACCAATTAAATTCAGGAAGAGTTTGGGAGAAAACGCTCGTGGCCTTGGAGTACCTTGTTATGTCAGTACTTGTGGTGCTTCTAGGACAACACAAATGCCATTTCTCTCCTGGTAGTTTTCATGAGGGGATAATATTTGAGTTTTCTGAAGATAATTTGAAGAAAGGTGTACTTTTTTTGCCTCACTAGCAAAATTCCATTCTCTCAACTTCATCCACCAATCTTTCTTTCAACCTACTTTGGAAACTATAAGAATTAAGGTGGAATTTCATTGCTATAAGAAATACATGGTATTTTAGTGTTATTCTAATTTTATGAGATTCTCTTACACATACTAAATTATAACTTGAATTCTACTGCGGGCTTTCTTCTGGCATGTAATGGTCAACTCTGCCATGGTCTGCTATTGTAAAACGCATTGTATGTTTTAGGTGTTCTGAGATGTCAAAAGTAGCAAAAGTCATATGTTAGTGTGCTTGCTAGGTTAAACCCAGAATGTCAGTCTCACTTTGCAAAATACAGTTGAATGGTTTCTAATACATAAATATGGTTACAGTGCCTTGCCTTGTATACATGGATAGTTTTAATAGCAACTTGTCATTCTTTGAGCAAAAGCTTCCATGTCTCATCTAAGGATAAAATATTTTCTCCTCATGGAGGTGTCCAAGTCATTCTTGATCATAGTATTATGACTTAAATAAAATTTGAAAAAACATTTACTTCTACGAGATCAGACAACTAAGTTCACAACCGCATCCTCGAAAAAGTGCTTTGAAAGATAGACTAGGTGTGGCATAGGGCAGCTTCCCAAGGGGCATATTTGGAAGATGATACAGTGATATTTGGCAGTGAAGTATGTAGCACTTCTACTAGGATGAGTTCTTGAACTCAATTATCCAACCTCATATAAAACTAGAATTGTGGGCTGGGTGCCTGTGGCTCAACGGGCTAAGGCATCAACCACGTACTCCTAAGCTGGCGGGTTCAAATCCAGCCCTGGCCCGCCAAACAACAATGATGGCTGCAACCAAAAAATGGCCAGGTGTTGTGGCGGGCGCCTGTAGTCCCAGCTACTTGAGCCCAGGAATTGGAGGTTGCTGTGAGCTGTGATGCCATGGCACTCTACCCAGGTTGATAGCTTGAGGCTCTGTCTCAAAAAAAAAAAAATATTTATGATACTCTGCCAAGGCCACCTAAAATTCATAACAGGCCAT
>CAUYON010039979.1:0-10008 GCA_963573935.1 Arctocebus calabarensis | reverse complement strand
AGACACATGAAGAAATGCTCACCATCCTTAATGATCAGAGAAATGCAAATCAAAACTACTTTGAGATATCATCTAACTCCAGTAAGATTAGCCCACATAATAAAATCCCAAAACCAGAGATGTTGGCATGGATGTGGAGAAAAGGGAACACTTCTACATTGCTGGTGGGAATGCAAGCTAATACATTCCTTTTGGAAAGATATTTGGAGAATACTTAGAGATCTAAAAATAGATCTGCCATTTGATCCTATAATTCCTTTACTAGGTATATATCCAGAAGACCAAAAATCACATCATAATAAAGACATATGTACCAGAATGTTTATTGCAGCTCAATTCATAATTGCTAAGTTGTGGAAGAAGCCCAAATGCCCATCGACCCACGAATGGATTAATAAATTGTGGTACATGTATACCATGGAATATTATGCAGTTTTAAAGAAAGATGGAGACTTTACTTCTTTTGTATTTACATGGATGGAGCTGGAATATATTCTTCTTAGCAAAGTATCTCAAGAATGGAAGAAAAAGTATCCAATGTACTCAGCCCCAATATGAAGCTAATTTATAGCTTTCATATGAAGGCTAAAACCCAATTATAGCACAAGAATACAGGGAAAAGGGAAAGCGAGAGGAGGGGAGGGGGGAGGATGGGTAGAGGGAGGGCAATTGGTGGGATCACACCTACGGTGCATCTTAGAAGGGTACTGGTGAAACTTATTAAATGTAGAATATCAATGTCTTGATATAGTGATTAAGAAAATGCTATGAAGGCTATGTTTAACAGTTCAACCAAAATATTTCAGATTGTATATGAAGTCAGCACATTGTGCCCCATGATTGCACTAATGTACACAATTATGATTTAATAAAATTATAAAAAAAAGAACAGTAAAAAAAGAAAGTCAATGCCTAATCTTAGCATACAGCAATGACTTTCTTCATACAAGAGAAAGCCCGTTTCTATTGTGAGGCCTATGGAAGCTCTTTAGATTGGCTGGTGAAAGAGCTTGCGGCATTCTGTTCAACACAGCTGACACCCATGTCATGTCCAACAGTAAACACTAGGCTTGTTTGAAGAAGAAAGGACAAGTGGAGCATGTCAATGAATCATTCCAGCAGTGGTCAGCTAAGAAGTGCTCCCGAGAGACCTGTTGTCATTCTTTGTTATTGGAGTTGTCACCGAGTCAAACCAAGTATAAATGAAAAGTTCCCTTGAAAAATGCCATTAGTTAGGGAGGCGCCTGTGGCTGAAAGGAGTAGGGCGCTGGCCCCATATGCCGGAGGTGGTGGGTTCAAACCCAGCCCTGGCCAAAAACTAAAAAAAGAAAGAAAGAAAGAAAATGCCATTAGTTGAAAGTTGCTGGCTCAATAGCCCTACTGGGAAGAGACGTAGTATCCAGTTGTGAGCTCTTTGTAGCCAGAACTGATGGGGCACTAACTAGCCACACTCCCTGGGCCCCTGTGGCACAGAAACTTTTTTCTTAAAGTTCATTGTTTCTAGTGAGTGCTGTATTTCTGTGCCTTTAAAGCAGTCCTGTTTGTTAAAGTGATGAAAAGCATATCAATCAACAGAAATATGTACAACACATAGAGCAAAAAGTGAGCCTGGTTGGTTCCCTTGTCTAGACTACAGAGTGGAGGAGGTGGGAGATGGGACTCTGAAGCCACATTAAGGAGTTAGAGCCTCAGTCTAAGGGCAATGGGAGCTACTGAAGGGCTGTAAACAGTAGGAAATGACCAGGTTGGGGAACTACTGATATTTGAGTTTTTCTTCCTTGGTAATCCAATTTTCCTAAGGCAGTGCTTTTCAAACTTCAGTGTGGATAGGAATTACAAGGCATCTTGGTAAAGTGTAAATTCTCTTTTAGTAAGTCTAGGGTGAGGCTCTGGACCCTATAACAAGCTTGCCAGGGCTGCTGAGCCTTGGCCTCGTCTTTGAGTAGCAAAGTCCTAAATAATCCAACCATCAGCTGGTCTTTTCCTTTTCTTTCTTTCTTTCTTTTTTTTTTTCCTTGCTGGAAGGCATACACAATGGTCTTTTCTATCCTCAGAGAGCTGCATGTTTTTCTGGGGTAACCTAATTGCTCTTGAAGAGAACACTGTGGCTGTGACGATGTCATTAGTCATTCACTCTAAGTGCTTCTTGTTCTGGACCATTGCTCAGACTTTTTACTCTTTCAGCTTAGACCTTTCTGCCTCATCTTGTTCTCCTTGTGCTCAGTTACCAAATGGCTTTGAAATTCCTTTTTCCTGCTGTCTGCAGTGTAATTTGTTACCTCCCAAATGGAAGGGTTTGTTTGTGTAAGGAGCACACAGGGATAGTTCAACAAAGCAGTGTGTGTTAAGTCAGTGGACACAGCCAACATGGTTACAGCAAGAGGGAGTTGTTTCTTGGTACGAGTAAGGAGGACGTGGGGATAGTTCCCAAAGCAGTGTGTCCCTGAACAAGAGGTCTGGCTGGTGTTATAGTCAAAGGGTAATGAGACGTGTTCTGATAGGATCTTGCAGCAGGGTGATGCCAGGAAATGTATTCTCACTGGATCCTGCTATGAGATGATGCCAAGACTTGATATGCTTGGAGCCTGGATCCTGCCATGCAGTGCCCACTTCTTAGTTCAGTCCCCAATCCTTGATCCAAACACTTAGGGTTTGCCCATGGTTTCACCCTTTAGTTATCTCAGCAGGCTCAGGTTATATGACTTGGGGAATTCTCAGCAAGTGAAAAACAACTCACAACTTTGTTATGTAAAAATTGAGCCACATTGGTCTGGTGCGGTAGCTGTCAACCTTCCTAATGCCACAACCCTTTAATACAGTTCCTGTGGGTCATGACCCACAGATTGAGAACTGCTGGTCTGGTGGCTACAAATTGACTTCCCAATTCTTGAGTTTAACATCAAGCCAAGATTCTCCAAATGTGACCATTCTGCCTTAATTTGAATAGATGTGAAGGGAGGGTGCAGATAAATAAATTACAATCTTTTAAATTAGGGCCTGAGCTTAGTGGCTTATACCTATAATCCCAGCATGCTAGGCAGTGATCCCAGCATGCTAGGCCGAGGCAGGTGGATTGTCTGAGCTCGTGAATTTGAGACCAGCCTGAGCCAGAGTGAGACCCTGTCTCTAGAAGTAGCCAGCATTGTGGAAGGCTCCTATAGTCCCAGCTACTCTGGAGGCCGAGGCAAGAGAATCTCTTGAGCCCAAGAGTCTGAGGTTACTGTGAGCTATGACATCACAGTACCCTACAGGGGTGAAAAAGTGAGACTCTATCTCAAATAAATGAATAAATAAATGTATTTGTGTGCACCTCACTAAATAAATAAAGTGGACGCTGCAGGGAGAGAAATGTGGTACTCCCCTAACTTTTATTTTGGTCAACACAGTATCTATACAGAGGGCGCCACAAAAATGTATGCACATTTTAAGAAAGGAAAAAGTAGTATTAAATTTGTAATACTCAAATCACATTTGACTTCTGTAATTACAGAAGGTGCTTAGTAAATGACTTGTATTCATTTTTTTTTATCAGTACATATTGAATATTACAATTTTAATATAGTTTTTTCCTTTATAAAAGTGCGTAAAGGCTCAGCTCCTGTAGCACAGTGGTTATAGTACCAGCCACATGCACCGAGGGTGGCAGTTTGAACCTGGTCCAGACCAGCTAAACAACGACAATTGCAACAAAAAAGTAGTCAGGTGTTGCGGTATGTGTCTCAGCTACTTGGGAGGCTGAAGCAAGAGAATCACTGAAGCCCAAGAGTTGGAGGTTACCGTGAGCTGAGGCACCACGGCACTCTACGAAGGGTGATGTAGTGAGACTCTGTCTCAAAAAAAATAAAATAAAAGTGCATATACACTTTTTTTTTGCATCCTCTGTATATACATACCACTGTGTAAACTAAAATAAAATCTTAGCCCTCTCCCCAGTTGTTTAAAAGGACACCCGCTCTTGGCCAAGGGCATCCCTACCCCAAAAAACCTTAAAGCTGAGTTGCTGGCCATAAAGAGAAGGGTGGTCAGACAGGTCTCATCTTGCCCCATCCATTTTGCAGTTATACTTGGTAACAATAAGATATCCAAAATCATTAACAAGCCTAAGGCCATGTAAGACAAAGGTTAAATCACACCTGCAGGCCATCAGTTTACTTAACAAATCCCTTAAGTGTTAACAGACTCTGCCAAGCCTTTAGACCAGTGATTTTCAAACAGTGTTCCTTGACTCTAGATGTTCACACACATCTTAGGTGTGCCTGAAAAATCTTTAAAGATCATTAATTAAATTATTTTTGAAAGAAGTTCGTAGCATAGTAAATATATATATTTTTACTCTTTGTTTTTTTTGATCAACATAATTTAAGTGTGCCACAGAAGTTTAACCATAGGTTCAAGTGTGCTGTGAGATTAAAAAAAAAAAGAAAAAAAAGTTGAAAAACACTGCTTTAGATGAAAGCTTCATTTCTATAACTTATTACAAATGAAAAAAATCTTTAAACCCACCTATAGCCTATAATAATCTGCTTGGAGGAGAGAAACAAAGATGGCAATCTGTAGCCGGCTTTCCACAGAGGCTCCCATCCAGAAGGAGAGTTAAAAGACAGAAATTTAGCAAGAAAGCTAATGGTTTGGATCTGAGCCAAAAGAGAAGGTGGAAGAACACACATCAACCCTGCTAGGGTGACCTAAAACCCCAAGGATACAAATAAAAGGTACAGAACACATCGCCAAGCAGATGGGAGTCCCCTCCCCCATGAGAATGGCTTGCAGTATACTCCATACCTCCATACAAACAAGCGAGCAGAGTTCAGATGTCCTCCCACTTTACCCCACGAGAGAGACCCTCTAAAAACCAGACCTCATTCACCTACTAGGGTGCCATGGCACTTTCCTGCCAGGCATAAAACTGTATATGTTCTCTACCTGCAAGTTTGAACTCCCAGCACTCCCCTCCACTCTCACCCTGAGGTATGGAGGCCTGTCCCCCATGGAGTCCAGATTCTTGGACATTTTCTCAAGGTTGTGCATGGGGCTCAGACTATTGCTGATCTGTGCTGATTTTCTGGCTCAGGAGTGGTGAGAGGAAAGTGAGCTGAGAGGAGGTCAAGCTGGAGAGGCAGTCCCCTGAGGCATGGAGCTGCAGCCACAGCAGTGGGAACAATGGCAGTGGGGCTTGCACCCTTGGGGATGAGGAGACACTCCTAGTCTCTCTGGGCGGCCAGGCGAAGCTGGGCCGCTTCTCCGGTGACAGTCACTGGCAGAGCCGTCCTGTGGCAGAGGCACAGGCCACAGGAGTGAAGGATATGCCTGAGGTGATACTGGCTAGGGCAGAGTGCAGGGATTAGAATACCCACTGAGAAAGTTGATTCCAAGGGTGGAGACTGCTTTACTCAGCTTCAGATGCACCTAACCCTTAGGGGATGAAAGCTGAGACAAAGGGCTGGAACTCACAGACTGAGTCAAACCTATTTGCAGACCAACGTCTGATCCATAGGGGAAAAATTCTGCGAACTTGTCCTGTTCTATCAGCAACATCAATTGAAACTGAATGAATTTCCCCAGCCCCTATCAAGTACCCAGCTTGTTAGGCCTCACCTCCCCCTGCCAAATAGTGACAGAGAATGGCAGACTGGCTGAGGAGCCACAGACCCTCCTGTGACCCAGGCAGGTGCAAACCTCTGGAGCATCTGCTCATTGGAGGGAACTGGATCACAGCTCTGTGGGGTTTCCAGAGACTGGGTGTGACAGAGGGGCAAGGTGGGGAAGGAGGCATCAACCTTCCCAGACTAATTTACTTGCTGGGAGGGCCCTCCTGAGCTCACAGAGCACCAGAGCAAGTTATACTAGAGCTGCCATGAGACTTCTGCTATCTAGTTGCCAGAGACTTTTTGATTCTTTTATTTGAGACCAGTGCTGGCTAGGACAATTGACTGGGACCTCTTCAAATGGATCAATCACCTGAAGACTTCCCAAAGTGGTACCCAGGGTGTGTGGTAGTGGGAAGGTTTGATTTTCCTTTTCTAATCATTGCCTGTGGGGAGGCACGGTGACATAACACTTGGTATTTCTCAACAGCTCAGACTTCAACATAGAGTAACCGATTCTCTAGGGTAAGATAGAGACCAACTGAAAATAAGACAGAGCCACTTAACCCCACCAAACCAAGAAGGTCCCCAGTTTTGTAGGCGTAGCACTGTATGGGTCCTTGGTAAAATTCTAGGGGAAAAGGCATAGACACCAGTCCCACCTTTCAGGCAAAGGACTAGTCAATCACTACTCCTAGAATCCCCAACCCAACTTACCCTTATCTACTCATCCAGCCAAATGGTGCAAAATAATCATGGGGTGGAATCAGCAGAAAAGCTCTGGAAATATGAACAACCAGAGTAGATCAACCCCTCCCCCCCAAGGAACAATTTGGCGGACACAAATGACGATCCTATGCATAAACAAATGGCTGAGATGTCAGAAATTGATTCAGAATTTGGATTGCAAACAAGATCAATAAAATAGAGGAAAAGTTAGAATTAGAAATTCTGGGAGAATTTCAAAAATTGTCTCAAGAAGTCAAGGAATTCAAAAACCAAATGACCAAAGATTTTGACACTTGAGACAAGATGTTGCAGCCCTCAAAGATCTGAGAAAGACAGGAGAATTCCTCAGCAACAGAATGGAGCAAGCAAAAGAAAGAATTTCTGACATTGAAGACAAAGCTTTCGAAACCTACAAAGAGAAAGAGAAATGGAAGACAAAAACAGATCATTCTCTCAGACAGCTCTGGGATAACTCAAAGAAAACAAATATTCGCCTTATACCAGAAAATGACGAAGTGATCACAAGTCTCAGAGTCTTCTCTTTATGAGATTATGAAAGAGAACTTCCCAAACATGCCAAGAGATTCTGAAATTCAGATAGCAGACAGTTTCAGAACCCAAGCATGACTCAACTTGAATAAAACATCCCCTAGGCACATCATAATTAAGTTCTCTAAAGCTAAAATGAAAGAGAAAATTCTGAAAGCAACCAGATACAAGAAATCCATAACCTACAAGGGGAAGAATATTAGAAAAAATGCAGATCTCTCTGATCAAACCTTTCAAGCTAGAAGAGAATGCTCATTGACTTTTAATCTCCTAAAACAAAATAACCTTCTACCCAGGATCCTGTATCCAGCTAAAATGAGTTTCATTTATGATGGAGAAATTAAATACTTTAATGACATCCACACGTTGAAGAAATTTGCTGTAATTAAACCAGCATCCAGGATATTCTCAGACCTATCCTCCATAATGACCAGCATAAGCCTCTACCATAATAGTTTTCTCACCCAGAAACTTCTTATCAAATTCCAACTTCCGCAGCAATGAAAGAATTAAAAATGTCCACTAGATTTTCTCAAGATTTACCAATATTTTCAATTAATGTGAATGGTTTAAATTGTCCTCTAAAGAGGCATAGGGTGGCTGACTGGATACAAAAACTCAGCCCAGATATCTGCTGCATACAAGAATCTCATCTTACCTTAAAAGATAAATATAGACTCAAAGTGAAGGGATGGTCATATATATTCCAGGCAAATGGAAAACAGAAAAAAGTAGGTGTTCTGATCTTATTCACAGATAAAATAGGCTTTAAACCAACCAAAATAGGGAAGGATAAGGACAGTCATTTCATATTTGTTAAAAGTAATACTCAATATAATGAAGTTTCAATTATTAATATTTGTGCACCCAACCAGAATGCACCTCAATTTATAAGAAAATCTCTAATAGACATGGTAACTTGATTTCCTCCAGCTCCATAGTAGTTGGAGATTTTAATACTCCTTTAGCAGTGTTGGATAGATTCTCCAATAAGAAGCTAAGTAAAGAAATTTTAGATTTAAATTTAACCATTCAACATCTGGATTTAACAAACATCTACAGAACATTTCATCCTAATAAAATTGAATACACATTCTTCTCAACAGCCCATGGAACATACTCCAAAATTGACCACATGTTAGGTCACAAGTCTAACCTCAGCAAATTTAAAAGAATAGAAATTATTCCTTGCATCTTCTTGGACCACCATGGAAGAAAATTTGAACTCAACAATAACGGGAATCTGGGGGGCGGAGCAAGATGGCTGACTGGAAGCAGCTTCCGAAAAAGGCTCCTGTCCAAAAAGGAAGATAACCTCCAGAAACTGCACAATTAAGCTGAATACTGGGAACCCAGCCAAGAGAGAGAAGTGATTTCTGTGGATAACTTCTGCTGAGACTGGCTGCAATCCCAAGAAAGGACGCTTCAGGTACAAAATTCATCTGCAAGGAAGAGTACCTGTCCCCTCCCCCAAGAAAGCTCTGAGTTTCTTGCTTTTCTGTTTCCTTTCTTTTTATTCTCCTCTTTTGCTCCTGCAAGTTTTCCACAGACAAGCAGTGAACTGTGGACCTCTTGTCTCACCCCACGGAAGAGTGCTGTGGGAAATGAACCTGAAAGCACCCCGTGTGACTCTGAAAACTCCGTTGCTAGGCAGAAAAACTGAACTAAAGTTTTCCCCACCATTCTAAACTTACTGTACACCCTTCCCCCCTTACCTGATGAACTAGAAGCTTAACCCCCACTGAGACTGAGGGAGGAGGTCCCTAAGCAGCACCCCCACCCCCACCTGCCAGAACAAGCAACCCACTGGAAAAAGACTATGGGTGGGGCTGTGGCGAGGCTCCCTCCCCTCTGGCCAGGGAAGCCGCAGGCAAGTGCCTGGTCATGTGCCCCAAGCTTGCCTGGCTTCTGCAGGTCTGCCGTCTACTAGAAACTCTGATGGCAACTGCCAGGTCTCCGCAGGTCTGCCCCCGATCAGGGACTCCTCCCCCAGGGACCGCAGGCCTCCGCCTGACATCCACAGGGCTCCTGCAGGCCAGCCCCTGGCCACTAAATCCCCTGGTGACTGTGTGGCTCCACGCCCAAGCTTGCAGGACTTCCGCAGGCCTGCCTTCTGCCAGGAACTCTGCCTACAAGCCTGTGCAGGGCAGCCCACAGGCAGAAATGCTCCCGGCAACTGCTGGGCCCTACGCCCGTGCTTGCCGGGCTTCCACAGATCCACCATCTGCTAGAGACTCTGCCAGCAACCACGAGGCCTCTCCAGGTATGTCCCCAGCCAGAAACTCCCCCAGCGACCACGCAGGCCTCTGCCTGGCACCCGCAGGACCCCTGCAGGCTTGCTCCTGGTGAGTAAATCCCCTGGTGACTGTGTGGTCCTGCTCCCGGGGTAGCTAGGTCTATAGGTCTGCTTTCTGCCAGGGACTCCACCTGTGACTGCCAGACTCACGACCAGGGTCACTCCCTGCAACTTTTTGGACCTCCACCTGGCACTCACGGGGCCTCCACAGGCCAGCCTTCTTCCAAGGACCCCACCGGTGGCTGCCAGGCCTCTCTGCAGGCCCACCCCCGGCCAAAAACTTCCCAGACAACTGCACGACCCTGAGCCCACCACTTGAAGGGCCAGACACAACGGTGAAAAACAACCATGGGGTGGAATCAATGGAAAAACTCTGGCAATATGAATAATCAGAGTAGACCAACCCTTCCAAGTAACGACAAGGCAGACACAGCACAAGATCTCCTGCATAGGCAAATGGCTGAGATGTCTGAAATCGAATTCAGAATCTGGACTGCAAATAAGATCAGTGGAATGGAGGAACAGATGGAATTAGAATTTCAAGCATTAATTCAAAAGAGGACCCAAAAGATGTCTCAAGAATTTAACAAATTCCAAGACAAAATGACCAAAGATTTTGACACATTGAGATAAGAAGTTGCAGTCCTAAAGATCTGAGAAATTCAGTAGAATCCCTCAGTAACAGAATGGAACAAGCAGAAGAAAGGTTTTCTGACATGGAAGACAAAGCTTTGTAACACTCTCAAACCTCCAAAGAACAAGAGAAATGGAAGGCAAAAACAGATCACTCTCTCAGGGAGCTCTTGGATAACTCGAAGAAAACCAATATTCACCTCATAGGGATCCCCG
>CAUYON010039978.1:0-14660 GCA_963573935.1 Arctocebus calabarensis | reverse complement strand
GTTGGGACTACAGGCGCCTGCCACAACGCCCCGCCATTTTTTGGTTGCAGCCGTCATTGTTTGATGGGCCCAGGCTGGATTCGAACCCGCCAGCTCAGGTGTACGTGGCTGGTGCCTTAGCCTGCCGAGCCACCACCTGTAGTATCTTATTTGGCAAAATGTTCATATCTTTTTCCTATTTTCTTTTGATGAGTTTATTAGTTTAACAAATAAACA
Source organism: Arctocebus calabarensis (assembly GCA_963573935.1). Lineage (NCBI taxonomy): Eukaryota > Metazoa > Chordata > Mammalia > Primates > Lorisidae > Arctocebus > Arctocebus calabarensis. Next base: position 14,444 of record CAUYON010039978.1, on the reverse strand, counting down.
GTATAACAACAAAGGCATAAGTTAGAATTTTACTCATTGGGCGGTTCCTGTAGCTCAGCGAGTAGGGCGCCGGCCCCATATACAAGGGTGGCGGGTTCAAACCCTGCCCCAGCCAAACTGCAACAAAAAAATAGCCAGGCATTATGGTGGGCACCTGTAGTCCCAGCCACTCAGGAGGCTGAGGCAAGAGAATCGCCTAAGCCCAAGAGACGGAGGTTGCTGTTAGCTGTGTGACTCCACGGCCCTCTACCCAGGGTGATAGAGTCAAACTCTGTCTCTACAAAAGAAATAAATAAATAAACAACTTTTCACTCACTGTTTTAGTCTGTTTAGAGCAGCTGCAACAAATATCTGAGACTGATTAATTTATAAACAATAGAAATTTATTTCTCATAATTCTGGAGGCTGGATGTCCAAGATCAAGGCACCAGCAGATTCCATGTCCGGTAAGAGCCCATCTCCACTTTCAAGATGACGCCTTGTTGCTGCATCCTCCAGAGCAGAGAAACATTGTTCTCATATGGCACAAGGTAGGAGGACAAAAGGGATGGATCCCCTCCGTTAATCCTTTTTTTTTTTTTTTGAGACAGAGCCTCAAGCTGTCACCCTGGATAGAGTGCAGTGGCATCACAGTTCACAGCAGCCTCCAATTCCTGGGCTCAAGCAAATTTCCTGCCTCTGCCTCCCAAGTAGCTGGGACCACAGGCACCCGCCACAATGCCCGGCCATTTTTTGTTTGCAGCCGTCATTGTTGTTTGGCGGGCCCGGGCTGGATTCGAACCTGCCAGCTCAGTTGTACGTGGCTGGCGCCTTAGCGAGCCACAGGCGCCGAGCCTCAATCCTATTTTTTAAACTGAGTCTCACTCTGGGTAGAGTGCCATGGTATCATCACAGCTCACAGCAACCTCAAACTCTTGGGCTCAAGTGATCCTCATGCCTCAGCCTCCCAAGTAACTGGGACTACAGGCACCTGCCACAATGCCTGGCTAATTTTTCTATTTTTAGTAAAGATATGGTCTTGCTCTTGCTCAAGCTGGTCTCGAATTCCAAAGCTCAAACAATTCACCTGCTTCAGCCTCTCAGAGTGCTAGGATTGCAGGTGTGAGCCACCAGGCCTGGCCTGTCAATCCCTAATCTCATTCCTAATGGCCTCATACCCTCTTAAAGTCTCCTAATACTGTCACATTGGCAGCATCTGAATTTTGGAGATGACATATTCCAATCCTGGTACTCATATGATTTCATTTGCCCATTGGAAGATGAGGTCACAAACGGGTGTAACTCAGATAATTTTGTGGATGAGGACAGCAGAGGCCTCTCACATCAAGTGGCTCCCTTGGTGTCACCCAGTTTCTAGGAGCCAGCTCCCCACAGCACTCTGTCACCAAGTCCATCGTAGATGCGTATAATAATCAGCTATGTAATTTCAAGTGTTTAACATATCTTTGGTTCTGATTTTTCAGCATTTGAAAATAACGGTAACTGTTAGCACCTGTAGCTCAAGCAGCTAGGGCGCCAACCACATACACCAAAGCTGGCGGGTTCGAATCTAGCCTGGACCCACCGAACAACAATGACAACCACAACCAAAAAATAGCTGGGCATTGTGCTGGGCACCTGTAGTCCCAGCTGCATGGGAGGCAAGAGAATTGCTTAAGCCCAAGAGTTGGAGGTTGCTGTGAGCTGTGATGCCGTAGCACTCTACTCAGAGTGACAGCTTGAGACTCTGTCTCAAAAAAAGAAAAGAAAAGAAAGAAAAAGAAAATAAGGAGAGGAATTATGAGGAGCTGGCTGTTGCTTGAAAGGGTTTGGGGTATTGACTGATGTCAGCAGACAGTTCAAGTCAGAAGAAAGCTGAATTAAGACCTGCTTTAGAATAAATATTTGAGATTCCTTGAACAGTTCTTGGCTTTTAATGTATGGTGTTTGCAAAATGCTTACAGTTTGTACCCTGATTGATGCTTATGTTTAAAGAACTATAGAAATTGCCATCAGTCCCTGGCGCTCCCGTAGAGTATTAAGCTAAACACAGACAATGTATGTGTTCACCATTACAGGCACAATTTGCAGTCCTTGGAATACAAGTTAATACCTACACAAAGTGGATATGCGAGGAGAGGAATGCTTTTGATTCATTGAGTGTTTTGCATGTGCCATGTTCTGACCTGAAACTAGAGAAACTTCAGCCTGTAATTTTTCTATAACTCTATGAACCTGAAAGTAATCTGAGATAATGTGTGCACGAAGAGAGACCAAAACTCTATCTTTCAAAACCTTGATCTGGCAAAACAAAACCATCAGAAATCTCATCCTATACCTGGTTATTTCTGAGGCAGCTGACAAAGTCTAGATTATAGAGTGACAACAACAGAAAAGATGGAAGAAAAGAAGACATCTTTGGTTCACGGAAGCCAATTTCATTTAGTGTAAATGTATCTTAGCAGATTACATATCTTCACAAGTTGATTTACAATTTGAAAGACTTGGAAAACATACTTGAAACAATTTCTGACAACCATCCTCTCCTCTCCAGCTACAAGCTGTGCTTCTACAAGTATTTTTTAAAATTGTGATAAAATACAAAACATAAAATGTGTCATCTGAACTATTTTTCAGGTGTACAATTCAGTAGCTTTAAGTACAGTCACTTCTGTAACCTTGAGCGCTCTTGGTGTTTGGTTTAGCACTGACTTCCTTTCTTCACTTACAGTGTCCCCCTCACCCCCAACCTGGCTTTCCAACATATTGACAGAAAATTCTCAACCTTTGTACAAAAAAGAATAATCTACATAGCACCTGTGGAAGGACATAGCATACAAAACTTAGTGAAGGTCATGTCTGTAAGTCTGAGAATGTGGGGAGTTTGAAGCAGGAGGATTGGTAGAGGCCAAGTGTTCAAGGCCAGCCTGGGGAACATAGAAGAGCCTCGTACAAAAATTTTTGTAAAAAATTAACCAGGCCTGCACCCTCACATGCCTGTGTTCCTAGCTCCTCTAGAAGCTGAGGTAGGAAGTTGGCTGAAGCCCAGGAGTTTGAGGATGCAATGGGATATGAGGTCGCCACTGCACTCCAGCCTGAGTCACAGGGCAAGACCTCGTCCCTCTCCTCACCCCCAAGCAGGCAATCTGAATTAGTGGAGTGAGCTGCCGAGATCTTTACTGGTGCTTTGCCTCGTGCTACTGGAGCCCAGAGGGCCTCCTCTCCTGGGCTGCAGTGTAGACCGGGGGTGGGGGGTGGGGGGTGGGGGTGGGGGTGGGGGCTGGAGAGTAGCGGAGGGGAGAGGAAAGTATTAACTTTTCAGAAAGAAGTTGAAGGTTTTTGTTTCTTTTCTTTCTTTTATTTTTTTTCTCTTCTTTCTTTTTATTTTTGTCAGTCAACCTTGTAGAGAAGTAGCTTTTTCTGTTTCTAAGTCAGGTCTTCATCAATGCTATGGAGGCTAAACAGATCTTTTGGGACCCTTCCATTGCCAAACTCTAACTGATGGGCTCTCTGGTTCTATGGCAGAGAAGGAGAGGAAAGAGCTCTTTAGTGCAGGAGCACTCTGATCAAAAGTGGAGGTGCGATGGGTGGCACCCGTGGCTCATCGAGTAGGGCGCCAGCCCCATATACTGAAGGTGGAGGGTTCAAACCTGGCCTCAGCAGAACTGCAAAACAGAAAAATAGCCGGGCATTGTGGGCATCTGTAGTCCCAGCTACTTGGGAAGCTGAGGCAAGAGAATCAGCTAAGCCCAGGAGTTGGAGGTTGCTGTGAGCTGTGAGCTGTGTGACGCCACAGCACTCTACAGAAGGCAATAAAGTGAGACTCTGTCTCTACAAAAAAAAAAAAAAAAGTGGAGGTGAGAGAATATTTCTGTATTCTGAGGATCAGACAGACACTCTGGAGTCCCACCATGGCACAGGTCTGGGAGCTGTGATAGGTGCCAGGACGTTTGGGGCTGGTGAATGTTTGTGTGGGTGCCTGCGAGGAGTGGCTAAATCAGAGGATCCATCCTCCTCAACCCCACAGCTTTAGGAAAGAGCAGAGTTATCGCAACTTCAATACCGATGGGAACTGAACTTAGAGAGGGGGTTACAAGCTGCCGAGGGAATGTAGAGACTCTGGTATTGCTTATAGAGACCACGTCGGATTGAAGACAAAGAAAGTTCTAGTCAAATCTTGAGATGAAAACTCAACACACAGTGGCAAGATTTGGAGGCCTCCACCTTAGGGGGAGCCCTGGACAAGGGGACGAAAGGGAGTCAACACCCTTGTTACACTGCAGTTCAAACCTGTGAATTTCTGGGAAAGTTGGGGTAGCTCAAGGGACCTTTCTTATGATTTGGCAAGATTAGAAAGCCATCTACTCTTGAATTCTTTTTTTTTTAATTGTAAAGTTTAATTATGGTTAAGAAAAAATTGAGCAAATAACTTTCTCTGAAAAAATATATTGACTCTGTAGACTGCAGTTATTGGGGGATGAAGTGGATAAGTTAAACGACCATATTTTCTAGTCTGAAAATGGTAAAAAGCCCCATTTCCAGTCTGATTATAAAGATACATATGCTCAAAATGATTCAGAATAAATACAACAGGAAAAGCAAAACTTATAAAGCTCAGTGCATGCGATCTCAAAAAGAGAAAAGAGAAAATCTCAGAAGTACCCCAGATGGCAACAAGAACGTTTCCCTGTAATTTGAGGTTCTTTTCAATCGTCTTTGTCTTTTGCTCCTTATTTGAGGATGTGCATGAACTCAATGCAATTGAAATTCCCCTTTTGTCAGTAGGTGCTTCTCCGTACAGCGCATTCACCTCCTCGTGTATAAAAGGATCACCTCTTGTTGCAGCAGCTCTCTTGGGAAATAATCATAAATAGTGCCAGTTGCTGCTTCATCAAAGCAAGTGAAAGCATTTCTGATGACATCTTCTGGATCTGTGCCATTTAACTTCTCACCAAACATGGTGAGGAACATGGTGAAACTGATGGGTCCGGAAGCCTCATTCATCACGGCATCCCGACACTCAGCAGTTAGATTTTTCCTCAGTAAGTTCTTCCTAGTCAATGAAACCATCTCTGTTTTGATCAAACATGTTGAAAGCCTCTTTGAATTCCTGATTCTTTGACTGGTCAAGCATGGCAAATACATTTCATGTTGTGAGCTGAGGGAGGTGGTGGTGTTGGTCTTTGCCTTTTTACTAGACATGCCGGTGGTTGAATCTTGAATCCTTGCACAGCCACAAGAATCTGAGCTCCTCATTGATTCCCTTCCGACTGCTTTCACTACCCTTCTACCTCAAGAGCCTTGAGCCACTAAAACCAACCTTGCTCTTGAATTCTTTCAAATTCTTCTTTTGATTTGAGACAAGAGTTTTTTTTGTTTGTTTGTTTTGAGACAAGAGCTTTCTGTTGCTCAAGCTAGAATGCCATGGTGTCATCATAGCTCACAACAACCTCAACCTCCTGGGTTCAAGTGATCCTTTTGCCTCTGCCTTCCAAGTAGGTCCTTGGTAAAGTGCTGTATGTTCGCAGCAACCTCAAACTCTTGGGCTTAAGTGATTCTCCTGCCTCAGGCTCCCAGGCAGCTGGGACTAGAGCTAGAGGCACCTGCCACAACACCCAGCTATTTTTTGTTGCAGTTGTCATTGTTGGTTAGCAGGCTCAGTCTGGGTTTGAACCAGCCAGCTTCGGTGTAGGTGGCCAGCTCCATAAGCACTGTGCTATGGACACTGAGCCTCTTTTTTTTTTTTTAAACATGTATAAAAGATTTTTTTTTTTTTTTTGCAGTTTTTGGCCGGGGCTGGTTTTGAACCCACCACCTCTGGCATATGGGGCTGGCGCCCTACTCCTTTGAGCCACAGGTGCTGCCCTGTATAAAAGATTTTATTTAGCTCATTGATTAATAAGGGAATTGGAAAGATTTTTATGATCAATTAATGGTGTTAATCAATTTTTGTTGAGGTGGGGGTCCAGTTTCAGTCTTCTGCAGGTCATCAGCCAGTTCCCCCAGAACCATTTGTTAAATGGGAGGTCTTTCTCCCACTGAATCTTTTTTTTATTTTTTATTTTTTTTGAGACAGAGCCTCAAGCTGTTTTCCTGGGTAGAGTGCTGTGGGATCACAGCTCACAGCAACCTCCAACTCCTGGGCTCCAGCGAGTCTCCTGCCTCCGCCTCCCAAGTAGCTGGGACTACAAGCACCCACTGCAATGCCCAGTCAGTTTTTGGTTCAGCTGTCATTATTGTTTGGTAGGCCTGGGCTGGATTCGAACCTGTCAGCTCAGTTGTATGTGGCTGGCCCCTTAGCTGCTTGAGCCACAGATGCCGAGCCCCACTGAATGTTTTTAATAGGCTTATCAAAGATCAAATGATGATAAATAGCTGGGTTCATCTCTTGGTTCTGTATTCTATTCCATAAATCTACCTCTCTGTTTTTGTGACAGTACCATGCTGTTTTGCTCAGTATAGATTTATAGTATAGGTTGAGGTCTGGTAATGTGATACCTACTGATTTGTTTTTATTTCTGAGTAATGTCTTGGCTATTTGAGGTTTTTTTCTGATTCCGTATAAAACAAAGTACTATTTTTTCAAGCTCCTTAAAGTATGACCATGGTGCTTTAATAGGAATTGCATTAAATCTGTAAATTGCTTTGGGTAGTATGGACATTTTAACAATGTTGATTCTCCCCAATTATGAGCATGGTGTGTTTTTCCATTTGTTAACATCTTCACCTATTTCTTTTCTCAGAGTTTCATAATTCTCTTTATAGACATATTTCACGTCCTTTGTTAGATACAGTCCCAGGTATTTCATCTTCTTTGGCATTACTGTAAAAGGAATAGAGTCTTTGACTGTATTTTAACCTTGACTATTGTTGGCATATAAAAAAGCTACTGATTTGTAAGTATTGATTTTGTATCCTGAGACACTGCTGTATTCCTTAATCACTTCTCAGAGTTTTGTAGTTGAATATGTGGGGTTTTCCAAGTATAGGATCATCTCATCCACAAAGAGTGAGAATTTGATCTCCTCTGACCCCATTTGAATACCCTTAATCGCCTTCTCTTGCCTGATTGCAATGGCTAGGACTTCCATTACTATGTTGAATAGCAGGGGAGACAATGGGCATCCTAGCCTAGTTCAGATCTGAGTGGAAACGTTTTTATAGGGTTGCATTTACGTCCTTTGTGTCTTTGTTTAGTTTCTGTTTGGAGGATCTGTCCAGTTCTGTCAGAGGGTTGTTAAAGTCCCTAGCTATTATGGTATTATGGGATATCATATTGTTGAGACCCATCAAGGTCTGTTTCATAAATCTGGGAGCATTTAATTAGAGTGCATAAATATCTAAACTTGAAATGTCTTCTTATATTGTTTCTTTGACCAGTATAAAGTGTCCACCTTTGTCTTTCTTAACTTTAGTTGCTTTAAATCCATTTGTATCTGAAAATAAGATTGTAGCCCCACCTTTCTTCTGATTTCCATTTGCTTGAAATACTGTTTTCCATCCCTTAACCCTGAGTCTTGATTTGTCCTTCAAGGCTAGGTGTGTCTCTTGGAGATAGCATATGGATGGCTTGTGTTTTTTTTATCCAATCAGCCAGCCTGCACCTCTTCAGTAGTGAATTCAGTCCATTGACATTTATTGAGAGAATTGATAAGTGCAGTGGAGTTATATTCATCTTATATTGTGAAAATCCATTGTGTATTTTTATCATTTACACCATTGTGGAAGCTAAGTGTTGACCTTTAGCTTGTGAGTATTTACTTTGCTGGTGGTCCATTGTGAAGGTCAGGGTTGAGAATAGGTCTGAGTATTTCCTGTAGAGCTGGGTTTTTTGTTTTTTTTTTTTGAGACAGAGTCTCACTTTGTCACCCTTAGTAGAGTGCTGTGGCATCAGAGCTCCCAGCAAACTCAAACTCTTGGGCTTAAGTGATTCCCTTGCCTTAGCCTCCCAAGTAGCTGGGATGACAGGTGCCCACCACAATCAATGCCCAGCTGTTTTTTGGGTTTTTTTTTTTTTTTTTTTGCAGTTGTCATTATTGTTTAGCTGACTTGGTCTGGGTTCAAACATGCCAGCTTCAGTGTATGTCGCTGGCACTGTAACCACTGTGTTATGGTTACCCAGCCATGTAGAGCTGGTCTTGTTATGGTGAGTTTCCTCAGTGTTCATATGTCCACCAAAGATTTGATTTCTCCATCAATTTTGAAGCTTAGTTTAGCTGGATACAGAATTATGGGCTGAAATTTATTTTGTTTAAGAATGTTGAAAGTGGATGATCATTCTCTTCTGGCTTGGAAAGTTTCAGAGGAAAAACCTCCTGTCATCCTAATGGCTCTGCCTCTGTCAGTCAGTTGGCTTTTACTACTGGCTGCTTGCAGAATTTTCTCTTTCATCTTGACTTTGGACAGGTTCATTACAATGTGTATTGGAGAGGCTCTGTTTGAGCCCCAGGGTTTAATACCCATCTGAAAGGAGTGTGTCAGGGTCTTTAGAAAAACTTGGAAAATTTTCATTTATGATAGCCTCCAATATGGCTTCCATTCCTTTGGGACAATCTTCTTCCCCTTCAGGGATCCCTGTTATTTGTATGTTTGAATGCTTCATAGAGTCTTGTAGTTATCTAAGTGCCTGTTCTGCTTTCTCTTTCTTCTTTTTTGCCTTCTGGGTTAACTTGAAAACTTTATCCTCTAGCTCTGAGGTTCTTTTGTCTCCAAGGTCTAACCTATTTTTTATATTTTCTAGGGCATCTTTACATCCCTTAATTGTGTTGCCTTCATTTCCTTGATCTATGCCTCTTAACTCTTGGGCTTAAGCCATTCTCTTGCCTCAGCCTCCCAAGTATCTGGGACTACAGGTGCCCACCACAGTGCCTGGCAATCTTTTGGTTGCAGTTGTTTAGTTGGCCCAGGCCAGGTTTGAACCCACCACCCTCAGTGTATGTGGCTGGTGCCATAACCACTGTGCTGGGTGCTGAGCCAGTCCTCCTTTTTCCTTCTCATTTCCTCCTTTCCTTCAAATTACCTTATCTCAGAGCTTAGATCTTAAAGTGGCCTCAGCCTGAGCAAAGCCAAACTCTTCCACCTGGCCAGAAAAACAGGAGTTCTTGCTCTTGATGACAATATGTTGCAATACATCACCAGGACACTAGGCGGCACAGTGATTTTTGTTTTAGGAGATGGGGGACACAGCCAGCAACCTCTATGGTCCTAATTCCAAACTTAGTTGCCTTCAGTGATTGCCTGATTATCTCCTCAGCAGCCAGGGCTGCTGGCTTGGGATCTTAATGCTCACAAGAATCCTTCAGGGACAGGTCTCACAGTGCCTCCTGACTCCTGTTCCTATGGGGTGTGGGAGTCCCTCAGCCTGTCCCAAGAGTGGAGTTATGATCCTGGCAAGTGGAATTAAGACAGCCATGCTTTAGTCCCCTGTTAAGACCCTCTCCTGACCTTCCCACAATGGCAGCCCCCTGACCTCTGAGACCTTCTCCCCAGCCACCAAACCTATGGCAGATCTACTCCAACTGGCATTCAAATCTGGTTGCTGTATATTGTTCAAGTCCTCCCACTTTTCCAAGCTTTCCACTCAAGGTGCAGCTTCTCCCAACAACTGAAAACTCAAAAAAAGGTTCCTCCCATCCCAGACCTCCATGGGGGATCAGCTGATCCCAGCAGGTTACAATCACTTGCCTAATTCATCAGCTATCCACTGCTCAGGATCATATGCATATCCAGCCCACCACCTGCTTTCTGTGCTCCCTGAGTTACAACTCTCGGTAAGGTCCCTGTACCAGGTTCTCTCTGGGTTCTGGGTTCTGTCTTTTCCTCTAGTCATTCTAGGAGAGTTCAGCTAAACGATCTTTTGGATCTGTCATCTTGCTCCGCACCCTGCTAGTTTTTTCTATTTTTAGTATAGATGGAGTCTCACTCTTAGGCTGATCTTGAACTCTCCAGCTCAAGTGATCCACCCACCTTGGTCTCCTAGAGTGCTAGGATTACAGGTGTGAACCACTGTGCCCAGCCTCCTACTCTTGAGTTCTTTAGTTGTAGATGGCCTTGCATGAGTATTTCCATGGGAGAATATAGTTTCTGTGTGTAGAGAGATTATTCATATCAACTGAGCACCCACTGAGCTTGAGATGTGAAGCATTGCAGGGGACATTGAAGGATAAGCAGGCTATAGTTTTTGACTTTAGAGATTTCACATGCTAGTGTGGATGGGTGAACAAGGATAGCTTATGATGGGATGGGATGAATATTGTAAGCTAATGTGTAAACACAAAGCACTAACTTTCTTTAAAATTTCTTATCTGGCATGGAAGGCATATTAAACCAGTAAGTGAAAGAAATATGGGGAAATCTATTAGGAAAATTACTAATTAATTTATTGTAGTACACATTGATCTTGAATATAGCAGGCACTAAGTTAGCCAATGGAAATCCTAAGAAAAATAATCCTTGTCCTTGCAGACCTGATACACAGGAAAGGGAGACTGACAACCATTGGAGACATAGGAGAGACATCAACTCCCCGTGTCTCTGCATCCTCCTCTTGGGTGGAATTCCCAGTACTACTTGGATACCAGAGCATCCTGGTCCATGAAATCATTGAAGAGTGGCAGGCTGTTTGGGCAGGCAGGGAAAGGAAGGTAGAGGAAGGGAAAGATGAAGGGCAGTGTGAGAAAGGGCATGAGGAGAATGCCCCCTACCCTGGGTCTGGACATGTCACCTACAATGATCGTTCTGCCATGGCTAAATCTCTCTAAGACAGCAGGGTTAAAGCTGCAGCTTCCAAGTGGCCTGAAAAAATTTGACAGCCTTGCCCCCTCCTATTTCTCTCCAGGCTCATGGCAGCTTGTCCATGCCCTGGGAAGACCTATAGGGTGTGGCTATGGCCTGAAGAAATTTCCAGTCCCTCTTGAGATCCAATCAAGGCGTTAGGGAGGTGGCCTTGAGAGCCAGACTGGAGCCCCACATGGTTGGCTGGCTGCTGAGTGCCATATCTGCTGCTTTCAGAGTTGTTGGGCTAGTGGAGTATCCTGTACCTTCTAGCAACCTGGTAGGCATCTTAACCTAGCATGTCTTACCCAACTCTGGCTGCTGTAACAAATTCCCATAGACTGTGTGCTGAAACAATAAACAGTTCCTTCTATAGTTCTCCCTCTAATGGGGCTCCCCCTTCATGACCTAATTACTTCTCAAAGGTCCCGAGTGCTGGGACACCATCACCTCAACTGAGTAGGCTTCAACCTACCAGTTTGTGAGGTTCAAAAACATTCAGTCTCTAGCAAAGCAGGCTGAGGTTTTGAAATTCATGTTAGAATACAGGTTAGCCATGTGGACTCTGATGCCAGACTGCTTGGGATCAAATCCCCACTCTAGAAATTGCTAGTTGTTTAACTATGGTTAAGTTTCTTTGCCTCACCAAGTATCCACGTGAACATGTAAAAAAAAATCCCAAATAATAATAACACCTATACGTTGGGGTGTTGGGAGACTTAAGTAAAACAAAGTACATAAAGCTCTTAGCTAGTGACTGCCACTTGGTGCCTAATTATATTATTATAACCCTTCAGGATGGTTCCTACTGTTCAAGGATTGAGCAAAACCCTTGAGCTATGTGTGTGTGGTGGTAGGGGAGTGTATGGGAAATTAAAATATAAAATGAATAGTTCTGTAACATGAGAAGTCTTGATGGGTTGCTTCCGCTCTTTAGACAGGGTTGAGGGGGTACAATTACCAATTCTTGGTTTTCTTTTCAATCTTAGCAGGAAGGGTATAATTTTAATAAGATGAAAGAAAGCTTGCAGGCTCCCGATAACAAAGACTATCACAGGCCACCCTTGTGTGTCTGCAGCTTCTCTGATCATGGCAAGGAATGTGGATTAAGGAGTCTGCAGAAAGGGACTCATTTGTGCATGCCAGTGAGATCTGGTTTTCCTTCGTGGGGTGGGGGGTGACAAGGTGAGAGAGGAACCCTACTTCAGTTCTTTTTCAGTAATTGCTGCTGTTAAAACAGGGGTGGTGGTGCAAGTGTGTTCAAGAAAGGCTTTCGTGAGCATTCTTGAGCTCTGTTCTACAGGGTGGCAGCTCTGATTTCTTAAATTGCCTGATAAGAGCTTACTTACACTTTTGACTTACGGAGAAATGATCCCACCCTAAGTGTGTTTTTGAAAGAGATTAAGTAAATGGTCATATTGGAGTTCACTTAAAATGTTCAGATATATTCTCTTAACTACATTTTTACATTGGCCCCTCTCTTTCCCCTTCACATTCCTAGTAAACTCCAATATCTAACTTTTGTACTTACGATGTTGGTTCAAAGAAACAACACAGAATCTAAGATTCCCTCCCATACCCCACACTCGCCTCCCGCCAATCTCAGAAAGGCTTCCTCCTCTCTTCCTGATCTTTTTTCTTTATGCACAGCCCTATTGCCCAGCAGTTAATGATAGCATAGGAAGTCACATGTGAAATCATCAGTGAGTGACTTGCCTTCTGGAGAATAGCCACTTTTACTGACTCCACCCCCTTCCACACCTAGGTGTCTGGGAAGCAGCATGTGCGGGGAGTCTGTGCACAGTGGGACATAGAATTGCTACACTGCTAAGAGGGAGTGTGACAGCTCCACAGAGACCTGCGAGATGAAGGTGGGCCCAACACAGTGAATGTGCACATTAGTTAAGTCCCATTGCCAGTTGCCCAGTCTGTGTCAGGTACTGTACTAAGCACTAACAAACATTATTTCATTCATTCCTCACAACAAGCCCAATGAGACAGATATTATTGGTGATGGTCCGAGTGGTTAAGTAACATTCTTAAGGTCTCATGGCTAGTTAATGGCAGAACCAAGATTTGTTTTATTCATTCATTCATTCATTTATTTATTTAGAGATGAAGTCTCATTCTGTTGCCCAGAGTGCAGTGGTCTGATCATAGATCATTATAACCTCAAACTGCTAGGGTCAAGCAATCCTTCTGCCTCACCCTCCCAAGTAGCTAGGAGTATTGGCATGTGCCACCATTCCTGGCTAATTTCTTTCCTTTCCTTTTTTTCTTTTTGAGACAGAGCCTCAAGCTGTCACCCCAGATAGAGTGCTGTAGCATCACAGCTCACAGCAACCTCCAATTCCTGGGCTCAAGCGAGTCTCCTGCCTCCATCTCCCAAGTAGCTGGGACTACAGGCGCCCGCCACAACGCCTGGCCATTTTTTGGTTGCAGCCATCATTGTTATTTGGCGGGCCCAGGCTGTATTTGAACCTGCCAGCTCAGGTGTACATGGCTAGTGCCTTAGCCTGTTGAGCCACAGGCGCCGAGCCTCTTTCCTTTCCTTTTTAAAAAATATTTTGTTTGTAGAGATAGAGTCTCACTAGGTTGCCCAGACTGGTCTTAAACTTCTGGCTTCAAGCAATCCCCTTGCCTTGGCTTCCCAAAATGCTGGGATTATAGGCATGAGCCAGAGTGAGATTTGAATCATGTCTGTCTTATGCCATAGCCTGTCATGTTTCTCCAGATGAGGTAGCCTGGGTACAAGGGTGGGCTAGGCAGGAGGGAATGATTTGGCTTGTGAGTTACTTAACAAGGGTGATGTGTTCTGACAAATGCATTGCTAGGGATTTTGTTGTGAGAACACCATAAACTGCACGCATACTAATCTAGATAGTTTAGTCCTGTGGTCCCCAACCCCCAGGCCACAGACTGGTGCAGGTTCATGGCCTGTTAGGAACCAGGCCACACAGCAGGAGGTGAGTAGGGCAAAGGAGTCAGCAGTGGATTAGAGCAACTTTGGAAATGGACACAGATGCAGAGTGGATCTTATTCAAGGAGGATGGGGCATTTGAAATCTGTACAAGGCATGGGACGATTAGGGAGCTCTTTGGAGTAAAGGGGAGTAGGAAAAGGGGAGTTGCTGGGCAAAGAGTACAAAGTTTCAGTGAGACGAGAGGAATAAGTTTTGAGATCTCTTGTGCAGCAGAGTGGCTATAGTTAGGAATAATGTATGTTTCCAAATAATAAAAGTAAATATCAAATAAATCACCAGAAAAAGTCAAGTGAGGTGATGAATATGTCAGTTAGCTTTGTTTAATCACTCCACATTAAGTCCATATATTAAAACATCACATTATACTTGTAAGAATCAAAATGGAGTGGCTTGTGTTAAAAGCCCTGACAGATAGAGCCAGGGAGGCCTTGAAGGAAGGCTTCTCACACAACACCAATAGAAGAACGATCACAAGCCTGTAAAAACCATAACCCCCACAAAGGCCGTCACAACCTTATACAAAAAAGCACTTTTGTGAGGACATCTGTCCAGCAACGGCCTGTCCAATTTTGGACTTGCACCATCCTTATTGATCCTTGTAGCCAAGAATAATAATAATAATAATTATTATTTTTTTTGAGACAGAGCCTCAAGGTGTCACCCTGGATAGAGTGCTGTGGCATCACAGCTCACAGCAACCTCCAATTCC
>CAUYON010039975.1:0-16205 GCA_963573935.1 Arctocebus calabarensis | reverse complement strand
GGATCTCGCTCCTGGAAGATGGTTATGGGATTTCCATTGATGACAAGCTTCCCGTTCTCAGCCTTGACTGTGCCATGGAATTTGCCATGGGTGGAATCATACTGGAACATGTAGACCATGTAGTTGAGGTCAATGAAGGGGTCATTGATGGTGACAATATCCGCTTTGCCAGAGTTAACAGCAGCCCTGACGACCAGGCGCCCAATATGACCAAATCCGTTTATTCCGACCTTCGCTTTCACCAGGGTGCCTCAGGGATGCGGCTGGAGCTGCACTAGAAGAAGTGGCTGTCTGACAAACGGGAGGACCAGAGAGCCTCAACCAACACTTTTTTGAAATATAATTATACTCCATGCAATATCTGGGACGTATTTATACTAAAAAAGTGTTAATGGTCTATCTGTATTTCAAATTTAATAAGGCGTCCTGCAGCTAACTGGCAACCCTGGTGGCAGTATTTGGGATAAGTTTATACTCAAACAATATTGTTTATCTGTAGTTCAAGTTTAACAGGGCGTCCTGCAGCTAACTGGCAAACCTAGTGGCAGGTGGGCTTGTAGTTGGTTTAATGCTGACAGAGGCTCTGTTTGTGGAGGCTGGGACTGGATTCAGCTTGGTTCCTGCGTGCTGCAGACTCTCCAAAACTCCTTCTGATATTGGTCTCACCTTCTACACTCAAGGTTACAAAGTGGCAAGGTGGCCAGAATCAGCTCTTCCAGGAGGAGCTCTAGGACCACAGGGCAGCAGTGCCTGGAGCCAAGTGCCAGCGGTTCTCCAAGGTGAGGCCTAGGTGTAAAATTTGGCTTCAGACTAAAGGCTGAACTTAAAGAATGATACAAGTTTCCTTAAGGCCACAGGTCCCCCACCCCTGAGTGGGGGAATAAACAGATTTCAAGAGCTTAAGTAACTTGGCCAAGGTCCTGATGCTAGCACGTGTTGGACCCAGGACCCCTTGGACAAATGTGAGCGTTTTCCCTGTGCCCACTGTCCCAGCCAGTGACATCCAGCTGACTTGACTCTTTTGGGCTTCCTGCCTAGCCCCTTGCCGGCAGTGAGATTTCAACTCCCCTAGTGCTCGTGTTAGACAGTTTCATTCTTCCCCCAGTGACGGCAAAACCCACGCATCTTTGATCAGTCCTCCTCTTCTCCACGCCTCTTTTACCTCTGGCCCTGTTTCCAGGCCCCGATGCCCGTGCGCTGCTTGCCACGTGGTTACCCCTCATTCCATAGCTCAGGCTGCCCCTCGGCCTGTGTGTGGCTTCCTTCCTTTCAGGCATCTGCGAGAGACCCGCTGGTGCACACACAAAATCGTGTTGCCTTCTAGTTGAATCGTACAGATGAAGAAATGGAAAATGTGACTCTCAAGGATTACACACAGCTAAAGCTGTCTGAAACTTGTGACTAGTACCCGGGTAACAGGGAAGTGGGAATTTCTCACCAACCCACGTGCCTTTCCTGAGGATCCAGCCTCAGTGCTCTGCACGTCTCCAGGGTGGGACAGCACCATGTGCTTAATGAGTTCTCTCTCTGACTGATTGATTGATTGATTACTAAAACACTCAGCGCTCCTGGCAAAGCAGCTCTCACTCTGTTGAACAAATTATCTCTGTGCATCGCAGTCTCTTGAGCTTAGATGAAGGCGAGCTCTCTGTAATCTTCAGATCATTTAGCAATGTCTTGGAACCACCGGCTATGAGAACATGGAAGAGGAGGGAGAAAAAGCAGGAACTAGGGAGCACTCGCTAGTGGATTCCACACTTATTTCCTGATTTAAACCAGGGGTAGGCCTGCAGGTGAAATCTGGCCCTTACTTTGTTTTTATAAATAAAGTTTTATTGGAATACAACCATGCTCATTCAATTATGTATCATCTGTGGCTGCTTTTGTGCTATAAAAGTAGAGCCAACCAGTTGCAACAGAAACAATATGGCCTACCATGCTGAAAATACTTATTATCTGTCTCTTCACAGAAAACGTGTTTCTGATCCTTGATCCATTCAACAGCCCGGCAGGGTGGGTGTTATTATGTCCACTTAACAGAGGGAAACTGACACTCGTAGAGGGCTGTGTCAGCGATCATGCCCAAGCTCACCGACTAACATGGAGTAGGAGTGGAGTTCTGATTTATGATTCTAAAGCTAATCACCATTTGAGCAAATGGCCACAAAATAAAATCCACATTCCCTGGCTGAGACTGCACCCATTTCCCTACTTCCTCTCTCCCCCACGTCCCCCAGGCCAGCAATATTGAACCTCATGTTGGTTTCCAAACATGCTATGTAACACAGGCATCTGCATCTCTGTAAATGGTACACCAAAACCCTCTGTCCTCCTCCTGTGTAAGTCCCTCGGGATATATCTAAAAATATTGCCTCCTCTGTCACACTTTCTCTGACTTTGTCAGACAGAGGTGCTAAGAATGACAGCCAACGTTACTGACCGCTTCCTTCCAGGGGTGCCGGACCTGCGGCCTTCTGATTTAAAGACTGTTCTTTATTAAGCACCAGAGGGGGCAAGCGAAGCTTCATCTTTTTCTGCTTCACCCCTTTAAATAAAAAGATCTGTTATGTAAAATTTGGATTAGGTCTAAAGGCTGAACTTGAAGACCAGGAATGATACAAGTTTCCTTAAGGCCACAGGTCCCCCACCCCTGAGTGAGGGAATAAGCAGATTTAAGAGCTTAAGTTACTTGGCCACGGTCCTGATGCTAGCAAGTCTTGGACCCAGGATTTGGCCCAGGTCTGTCTGATGTTCCCGCTAAATTAGAGCGCAGCATCCCCTTCCTGCTCACGCTTCTCCTGCAGGCCTGGCTTTCTAGCACTTGCTCAGGCTGTGTGACGGTGTCTGTTTCCCGCAGGCTGGGGGCCTCTGGGGTGCAGCTGGCATGTCCCATTTATAATTGTAGCCTGAAGGCATCAGTCAAGTTCTCTACTGAGAAAATGATGGCAACTTCGCCTTTCCCATGCTGGGCCTGAACCTCGGTTGTTCTATCTATATTATTTTGAGAGACAGATTTCTCCAGGTTCCTTTTCGTTAGTGTCACCATCTCTGCCTCTGTGCCGATCGTGTGCTATGGCCAAGCCAGGCCCATTTCCAGCGTGGCACTCAGATTTCGCCGTGATCACTTGGTATCCTTCCTTTACGAGCATTTCAAAAAGCTTCTGTCTTTTAAGCGTGATTGAGTAAAGGTTTGCAGCTATGCACAGAAGATTGATTAAAAGTAACAACAGCAAAACAACTCTTTCTTCCCCCCTTCACCTGCTGCCTTTGCCCAGAAGAGTGCAGCTGTGACTCTGTCTGAGCACAGTCCTGGCGGCCCACACAGCCATAGGGGGTTCCTCAGACCCAAGAAGTGGGAGCGTGGAGCGCGATCAGCGCTCAGTGATGAGCAGCTGCAGAAAGAGTCCCACCTGGGATGAGCAGTTGCATCATTTTGTGCTTTCTGTGATGGGTGCTGGGATTTACACAGGGCCCGGGCCCCACCCTCAGCTGGCTCACAGTCTGCTGGGAAGTGACAGCACTGCTACAGTGCACTGTGATTAGCTAGCGAGGTGACAGGGAGACAGAGGGTGACAGTGCAGGGATGGTGGCACAAGGCAAGCCCGAGGGAGAGGCCAGGGAAGGCAGCGGCAGTGGCCGAGCTTGGTGTAGTGCTGGACAACAGTTTCTCGGGACAAGGGTGCAGCCAGCAGGTGCACTCAGCCCTCTGGTACCAGGCTCCGCTCGCTGGGCCCTGACTTCAGAGGAGTGGTGACTTCCACGTCTGAGGCACACCCTCCTCTTCAGAGGACCTTCAACCCACAGGGAGGCTGCAGTGCGTCCAGCCCTCCCCTGGCCTCCCGGCTTCCCCCCACTCACATTCCTTTTCTTCACCCAAATCACTGGCACAGTCAGGAAGGCTCATTCCTGGGACTGTGCAAAGGAAAAGGATTCCAATCGGCTGGCTGCCCCTGTCACCTCACATGACGTGTCTGAGCAGCCCTGTGGGAGGGTACACGGTCACAGCCCCTGGATAAATGCTGCAGCCCATCAGGCCCCTGGGAGAGAAGCAGTCCCTGCTGCAGAAGCCAGCTGAGTGGGGCTGCACTGCCCACCGCGCCCTAGCCCTGCATGTTAGAAGGAGCCAGAAGGGCCAAGGTAGAGTCAGGCTCCCAGTCAGGGTGCAGGGGAGGCCACGCGCTGTCAGCACCGCCACCATCCACACAGCCCTGGGCAGCCTCGGGAGGGAGCTTGCTCTCTCCTGCGGGGGTGGCTGCTGCTTTGTTGGGGGCCCAGAGACAGAGCTCGCCTGGGTGAGGTGGCACAGGCCCTGTCCCCCTCACCGTGCCGTGAGATCAGACAGCATGAAACGTAAGCCCACGTTTCAGTTTATCGTAGCTCCCGAGTGGGAGGTGTGGGTGCCCGGCCTTGTGTTTCAGGGGCCGGCCAGGGTCAGGCCTGGGTCTGTGCTGGCCCCGCTGACTGTGAGTGTCCCCTTCCTTCTGACATGGGCGCTCTGGATTTTCTTGCTCAGTAGTCCTGGCCCCAGAGATAGCAGAGATTGTCAATTATGGACACAACAGCAACTGTTTCTAATCTCCCTGCAAACCAAACCAGTGTGTTGTCTGCCCCGGGGGCAGCGGGCGGGGAAGGGAGCAGCGGCTGTGACACGGCTGCTCGGGCTGACGTCAGCGCGAGTCTTTGCAGGCCACGGGCTCCACTCAGGAAGCTTCAAAGTGATACCGAAAACGACTTTGCATATTTTCCTTTCACGGGAATTCAGCTAGTCTCAGTTCCACCAGGAGGAACTGAGCCTTTGTGCCACTTCTGTGCTGAGCCAGCGCCCATGCCGTGCTCCTGGGAGGGGCTCCCGTCTGGGTCCTGTGTCACCCCTTTCACATTTATTCAGCTGGACTCATGTTCCCTGGCCCAGAATGAAAGCCCAGTCGGGCAGTCTCGCTCTTTTTCTGCTCCTCTTAGGAAATAGTCTGTCCGATGGTGGCTTTAAATGGAAAACAGTTGCAATGTGGAATTTCCATGTCCAGGCCAAGGTATTAGTCAAAACTCCAAAGCTTGACATCTAGTGTTCTCCCGGTTCTAGCTGAGCCTGCTTAGGGCTGGACGCCTGCATGGGAAAGGGACAAGGCTGGCTTCTGTCCTGTCCTGTGGCTCCCCACGCCCCTTCTCCTGAGGTTGGAGCTGGGTTAGGGGGTCGAGGGGCCGAGAAAGGCCCTTACGTGTGTGGGGAGCTGGCTCTGGATTCCTTGAGGTCGGCTGAGGGTGGAAGCTGCCCTTTCTCCTGGTGACAGTCGGGCCTGCACTTCCTTGGCTCTCTTCTGAGTGGTCACTTGAGCTTTCCAAGTCGTGTGGGTTTACCTCCAGTCCTTTGCTGCTGGGGTCTCTGTCTCTCTCAGTGGCTCTGTTCATAAGACCCCTAGCGGCCTGCATTCTGGTTCCAGCGTCCTGTGCCACTTGCCGTGACACGTTCTGGGATGGAAATCGACCTCACTCAGCACTTGTCCTGGTTCTGGCACCAGAACAGGCAGTAGTCAGCCCATGTATCAGTTCCTAATGGCTGCTGTAACAAAATCACCACTATCTGATGGCTTAAAACAGAAACTTATTCTTATACAGTTCTGGGGGATGACAGTCTAAATTGAAGTTAGTATTACTGGGCTGAAATTAAGGTGTCAGTAAAGCCACATTCCCTCTGGAGGGTGCCAGGGAAGAGTCCACACTTTGCGTCCTCTGATGGCTGCTGACCCTCCTTGCCCGCTGGCCACGTCCCTCCATTCTCTGCGTCTGTGGTCACATGACCTTCTCCTCCACGTGGGGTTAACATCCCTTCGCCTCTCTTGTAAGGATATGGGGTAATCGCCTGTAGGGTCCATGTGATCCCATTTGGGGATAATCCAGGATAATCTCATCTCAAGATCCTTAATTTAATCACATCAAAAAGACCATCTTTCCAAATAGGACACGTGTAGATGTTCTGGGAATTAGAACATCTCAGGCGCCCTCACCAACCTACTGCTGCCAGGCTCTCACCCTCGGGGTTTCTGGCTGGTGAAGGGCCCTGGCCTTTTGTCCGTGAGAGGAAGTCACGTGACAAGCTCCCCGAGAGCTTGTGGAAACCCCGATGAGTTGAGGCAACGATGCAGGCCTCACTTCCCTTCAAGAAGCACAGTCTTCTCCACAGATACACGGCTCAGAATAGCCTTTCTTCAAAATCTTGTCTCTGGATATTCATCAGGGGAGCCGGAGACTCCAGCCTTGTGGATCAGGCTCTAGATCATTTCCTGTCACATCAAGAGTAATTTAGAGCCCAAGTGTCACTTTAACATTCCGTTACCTTTGCTGTGAAACTGTCAGTGGCTGATGCCACCCAGGGCTGTGGCCTCTAAGATTGTGGCAGCTTAGGAGAGGCCATCGGGGACTGAAATCCAGCCTGTGCCCCCAGCTTTGGAGCCTCATTTGTGGGGTGTCAGGGACCCAGGTGGAGGGCCTGGCTGTGGTTTTCTCCGGGTCCTCCCGGGGTGCTGACCTCATCCTGCTCTACCACAGTCCTGGCCTTGCCAGTGGTGATGTAGAAGCCACTGTGTGACATGACGCCAATGCACTGCCGTCTCTGGATTTCCGACGTGCCAGTTCTGTGCTGATCTAGAAAGCAAAGCTCCTGTTACGGGGCTTAGCGGACTGCCGTTTGGTAAGGAGCCAGTTTGTGTGAACGGAGCAGACAGGGACATGCCGGTTTGAAAGAAAGCACACCCCTCATTTCACAGAATGCGGTCCAGCTTGTAGGGGAAAAAAGGGAGCAGATTTGTTTAGAAGGTTCTTGAATGTTCAGATAATAAATCCTTTTATCTCCTTCTTCCACCTTAGCAGTAAAGACAAGTGACCTATCTCTTGGCTGCTAAAATAGAGAATGAAAAATCAGAAGACCTGGGCTAAATTCCCAAAGACTTGGGTGTGCTGGTTGACACAAGACCTATTTGTTCACAGGGTTACCTGCCATAGAAGAAATTGACAAATATTGGGGAACATATCATTCAAAGTGACAAAGTCATCAAAAACTGAGCTTGGTCAGGGATCTGTCAGCATAACTGGATTATTTTTGTTCTTCAGTGAAATATTTCTTCCCCCTTCTCTCTTTTTACCACCCCCTATCTCCCAAATGACTTGAATGAAAAAAATTCGAGCCTTTTATATTCATTTCTAAGTCATCTTATTCTTGTGTGAAGAGCCATTATCTCATTGGCTCAGTTAAGGGCCTGTTTTGAGTGGGTCTGAGGCTCTCTTATTTGGGTAATCCTGGGGGAAACTGATGAAGTTTTGGGGACAGCCCAGTTGTGTTCTAGCATTATCAGTCTGAAATCCGTTCCTTGGTGTATGTGTCCCTTGCTCGGACAGCTATAGCAAGCTATCACCGACTGGGGGTTTTAAACAACAGAAATTTATCCTCTCAGAGTCCTGAGGACTAAAGTCCAAGATCAAGGCGTCAGCAGGGAGATTTCTTCTTGACTCACAGATGGCCGTCTCCCCCGTGTCCTCACATACTCTGTGTGTGGCCTCAGCTCCTCTTCTGATAAGGACCCCAGTCAGACTGGATCAGGACTCAGTCTAATGACCTCAATCTAATCTTTATTATCTCTTCTTTTTTTGAAAGAACGTGTTCCTCAGTCACCCTGGGAATAGGCTACGGCATCACAGAAAACTCAAACTCTTGAGCTCAGGCCATCCTCTTGTCTCAGCCTCCCGAGTAGCTGGGACTACAGGTGCCAACCACAATGCCCAGCTAGGTTTTCTATTTTTAGAAGAGATGAGACCTTGCTTTTGCTCAGGTTGGTTTCCAACTCCTGACCTCAGGCGATCCACCTGCCTTGATCTCCCAGAGTGCTAGGAGTACAGGTGTAAGCCAATGCACCAAGCCCTTAATTGCTTCTTCTTCTTCTTTTTTTTTGAGACAGAGCCTCAAGCTGTTGCCCTGGGTAGGGTGCCGTGGCATCTCAGCTTACAGCAACCTCCAACTCTTGGGCTCAAGCGATTCTCCTGCCTCCACCTCCCAAGTAACTGGGACTACAAGCACCTACCACAAAACCTGGCTATTTTTTGGTTGCAGCTGTCATTGTTGTTTGGTGGCCCAGGCTGGATTTGAACCCGCCAGCTCAGGTGTATGTGGCTGGTGCTTAGCTGCTTGAGCCACGGCACCTGGCCCTTAATTGCTTCTTTAAAGATCTTATCTCCAAATACACTCAGATTCAGAAGCACTGGGGGTTAGGACTTCAGCATATTAATTTAGGGTAGGGGTAGGGAACACAAGTCAGCCTCTAACACCAGGTATCAGGTACCATGCATGCATGACTTCAAGTTATCTTCCCAGTGATGCTGTAAGGTAGATTGTACTGTCCTCACCCTTATAGATGATGAAGCCAAGGCCCTAAAGGATTAGGCAAGTCGGCCAAGACCACACTACAGTTAGTAAATGGCAGAGCATGAGTCAGCCTGGTCTGGGTGCCCTGAGCCTGGGTTCGTCCCACAGTGTGAACTGTCTTCTGGGCCAGGTGGCTTCAGGGTGTGGTAAGGGGGGACAGAAGAGAGATGGTGGTTGCATGTCATAGCTGGCACTAAAAACCAAGCTCCCACACATAGTCAGCATGAAACGCTTCTCCCGGTCCCTTCTCCAGTGCCCTAGTGTGGGCCCTTTCCCCCAGGTTGGCCCTCAAATTCACGTATCATCTAATTGTATCTATCGGTAGGAACTGGAGAGGTTTCCTCTTCCTGGGAAAGGGGGGTGTAGAAGACGCAGAGAAGCACGGTGCTCGTAGTCATTCCCGTCCCTGACTCAGGGCTGGTGTGGGGAGCAGCCTGGAGGGCCCATGGACGACCAAGACCTCTGTGAGTGGGCGAAGATGGCTACACCCACCGCCACCCCTGGAATGCAATCCCAGTCTGGGGCAGCTGCGTTCACCTGGGGGGTTAGCAGGTCTTCTGAGCTGAATCGTGTCTCCCCAGCACTCCAGATCCATAAATGGAAGCCCTAATGCTCAGTCTCTTAGAATGTGACTGTATTTGGAGATAGAATATCAACGAGATGATTAAATTAAACTGTGGTCACAAGGGCGCATCCTAATCCAATATGGCTGGCGTCTTACAAGAAGGAAGGTCAAGGACACAGAGGCACACCGAGGGAGACCATGCGAAGACACGGAGAAAACGGCCTTCTGCAAGCCCAGGAGAGACCAAATCTGCTGTCGCCTTCGTCTCAGACTTCCAGCCTTTAGAACTGAGGAAGAAACACATTTCTGTAGAGCGAGCCCCACAGTCCGCGGCATCTTGTGTGGCCGTCGGAGTGGAGTATTTATACTCGATGTACAAACTAGTTTCTTCCTTTCCTTCTCCCTCCGCCCTTCAGCCCCTCAACAGGAGCTGTCTAGGACCAGTCCAGGAATCTGCTCTGCCCTCACATTTTGCAAACTGGACACCGGATGCATGTGGAGACAAAACACACGGGACAAAGAACTTCCAAAGGCTGTGCCAGAGGAACACCCGGGACCTTGACAAAGAGCACCTTGAAAACCACCTGAAACGGACACCTGAAAGAAAAGACAGAAGCTCAATTGTGGTTACATCCTTGCGTTTTACCAAAGTTCCCAGCTGAGCCGCCCTCCCTGGAGTTCTCCTGGCCTCGGGAAGCAGCTTGATCGTTAATGATCGATTGAAACGGCTCAGCGCCTGTGGCTTAGCGGGCTAAGGCACCAGCCATGTAAACCTGAGCTGGCAGGTTCGAATCCAGCCTGGGCCTGCCAACCAACAATGGCTGCAACCTAAACAAAAGTAGCCAGGCGTTGTGGCGGGCACCTGTCGTCCCAGCTACTTGGGAGGCAGAGGCAGGAGACTCGCTTGAGCCCAGGAATTGGAGGTTGCTGTGAGCTGTGATGCCACAACACTCTACCCAGGGCGACAGCTTGAGGCTCTGTCTCAAAAAAAAAAAAAAAAAAAAAAAAGATTGATTGAAACCCCTGCTCTCCCCTGGTGCATTAATTCTGGGAGAACTTCCAGCCATACTGATTTTCCTTATCCAGGAATGTGCTCTATTTGTTTAGCTTTTTGATACCTTTTAACAAAACTTTATAATTTTCTTCCAGAAAGGACTTGCACATCTTTTATGATTTTGTACTCCTAAGCATTTTATTTTTTCATGCATTTTGTACTTGTTTAAAATACATTTTCTGTTTGTTTGTTGCTGGTGTAAAAATCCATGTAAAACTCCAGATTTTTGTATTCTGATTTTGTGTCTTGCTATATTCTCAGTTAATTCTAGTCACTTACATGGAGGTTATTTTTGGGGCTTTCTTTGTGGTAATTGTATTATCTGCAAAATATTAATAATTTGTTTCTTCCCTTCGAAGCCTCCTACCTTTTTTTGGGAACAAAGTTTTTTTTTTTTTTGAGACAGAGTCTCACTATGTCACCCTCGTTAGAGTGCTGTGGCGTCACAGCTCACAGCAACCTCAAACTCTTGGGCTTAAGTGATTCTCTTGCCTCACCCTCCCAAGTAGCTGGGACTATAGGTGCCACACGTCTGGCTATTCTGTTGTTGTAGTTGTCGTTGTTGTTTGGCAGGCCAGGGCTAGGTTTGGACCTGCCAGCCTTGGTGTATGTGGCTGATGAGGTAACCACTGTTCTATGGATGCTGAGCCTGAGACAAAGTTTTTTTTGATGTTGCCCAGGCTGATCTCAAACTGCTGGCCTTAATTGATCCTCCTATCTCAGCCTTCCAAATTGCTGGGATTAGAGGAATGAGCCACTATGCCTGGCTAACTTCCTACCTCCTATTTTTTTTTCTGCCTTACTGTACTGCCTAAAACACCCCTCACAATATTAAAAGAAGTGGGGTTATCTTGTTTTCTCAGAGCGAAAACCTTCAGAATTTTAGTTTCTAATGTTTGGGCTGGGCACGGTGGCTCACACCTGTAATCCTAGCACTCTGGGAGGCTAAGGCAGATGGATTGCTTGAACTCAGGAATTTTAGACCAGCCTAAGCAAGAGCAAGACCCCATCTCTACCAAAAAAAGAAAAACTAGCTGGGCGTTGTGGTGAGCACCTGTAGTCCCAGCTACTCAGGAGGCTGAAGCAGGAGGATCTCTTGATCCCAAGAGTTTGAAGTTGCTGTGAGCTATGATGCCATAGCATTCTACCCAGGGTGACAGAGTGAAACTCTTTCTCAAAAGAGGAAGAAGAAGGAGGAGGAGGAGGAAGAGGAGAAGAAAATAAAGGTTTGCTGTATTCTTTTGCTAAGACCTTTTTTTATTTTCCAACTGTGCATGGATATTGAATTTTATTTTATTTAATTAATTTTTTTTTAGTTTTTGACCGGGGCTGGGTTTGAACCTCTGGCATATGGGGCTGGTGCTCTACTCCTTTGAGCCACAGGCACCACCCCAGATACTGAATTTTAGGAAACGTCTTTTCTATATCTATAGGGGTAACTAAGATTTTTCCTCCTTCAATTTTCTAAAATAATGAACTACATTAACTTATATATATATATATTTTGAGACAGAGCCTCAAGTTGTCACCCTGGATAGAGTGCTGTGGCATCACAGCTCACAGTAACCTCCAATTCCTGGGCTCAAGGGAGTCTCCTGCCTCCGCCTCCCAAGTAGCTGGGACTACAGGTGCCCGCCACAATGCCCGGCCATTTTTTGGTTGCATCCGTCATTGTTGTTTGGCGGGCCCGGGCTGGATTCGAACCCGCCAGCTCAGGTGTACGAGGCTGGTGCCTTAGCCTGTTGAGCCACAGGCGCTGAGCCTTAACTTATATTTTTAAAGAGTTAAACCAAACTTGCATTTTAAAATTGCATCTTAGTTATTCCTTATTAGCAATTATGTACATTGCTAGATTCAATCTGATAATTTTTAGAAAAGAATTTTAAATCTAAATTTATGAGCAAGTTTTCCCTGCAGCGTAGAGATGTCCCATTTGCCCTTCCAGATGGGCTTGTTGCTCATGTCCCAGAGCGCCTGGCCAGTGTGAATTTCTTCAATGGCCTCCTGTACCCTTGAACGCACAGTTCAGCTGGGCCAATGGGGGCCTGGCAGGAGTCTAGGGCATGGGAGGACAGCGTGGTCACTCTAGGCCGGTTGTAAGGTTTCAGGTAAGACCACTGGTTCTCTCAAACTGGCTTACTCTGCCCATCCTCTCTTCTTTCGGGTTCTGGTAAGCTCTCTCTTCCCTGGTTTGTATCACAGATGCAAGATCTCTTTTTGTTGCCCTTTAACCACGTGTTGTCAATAAACCTCCAAGTTATTCTACGTCGACGTATTATTTTCTTTTGGGACTCTCCCTGATAATAGCCTATAACTTTCCTTTCCTGTAATTTTCTTGTTGGGTTTCACAATTACGCCTATCAGTTTCATGAGAGGAGCTGAAGATGAAGATGAGGAGTTAAAGGTTAATATTCACCTAATGTTGCCTCAGGGTCTTGCTTACTGGAAGGGGAACTTTCCTGATAAGAGGGCAGGATAAACATGAATTGGAAGATAATGAAGGCGGTGTTGGAAAGGATGGGGTGGGTGCTGAAGAATCAGGATTTGATTCTGTTGCTGGAGAGGGGAGCTTACTAAAGTCAGTTTCTTAAAAAAAGGTATCTAGGGTTGTTTGCACAGTCTCTTTCTTTTCTTTTTTCTTTTCTTTTCTTTCTCTCTCTCTCTCTCTCTCTCTTTCTTCTCTCTCTCTTTTTCTTGGGGATTCATTGAGGGTACAAGAAACCAGATTACACTGATTGCATTTGTTAGGTAAAGTCCCTCTTTTTCTTTTTTTTTTTTTGACCTAAGAGGGCTTGAAGTATCTGCCATTCTCGCTAACTGCACGGTAAACTTGTAAACTGCTCAATGTTAGCACCTTGGTTTTCAAGCTTAGCAAATTCTGCCTCAATGAGATGAAGGCATTTGCCTAATTCTTTTGTCATAAACTTTCTTTTCTCTGAATCTTCTGATTCTTTATGTTCTTGTGTTTCCATCAGCTATTTCTCTATTTATCTATGAGATTAGCCACTGGCATAAAGATGCTGCATCAACAAACTGCTTACCATGTGGGTTTGTTCACATGTGTAAAAGAAACTAGTTTCTGAATTATTAATTTTAATGCTTAATTATAAATTTTCCTTATGGGAATGCTTGTAGTCATTTCTAAGTATGAAATGTCATCAGTCAGATCATCCATAACCCAGGAACTGCCTGTATTGAGTCTTCCTATCCTTCAAAGGGATTATACTTTTATTGATCTGGTTTTCTTTTTATTTCTTTTGTGAGAGTTTTGTGGTTTTTCTCCTAAAGATCTTGTACTTATCTTGTTATATTTATACCTAAGTATCTCATTAATTGTACCACTTGTAAACGGTAGTGTGTCTGTTTTTTTTTTTTTTTTTTTTTTTGCATTTTTTGGACAGGGCTGGGTTTGAAATTGCCACCTCTGGCGTATTGGGCCGGCGCCCAACACCATTTAGCCACAGGCACTGCCCCTTTTTTTTTTTTTTAATAGACAGTTGTCACCCTTGGTAGAGTGCTGTGGCATCCCAGCTCACAGCAACCTCCAATTTCTGGGCTCAAGTGAGTCTCCTGCCTCTGTCTCCCAAGTAGCTGGGACTACAGGCGCCTGCCACAACGCCCGGCCATTTTTTGGTTGCAGCCATCATTGTTGTTTGGCGGGCCCGGGCTGGATTCGAACCCGCCAGCTCAGGTGTACGTGTCTGGCGCCTTAGCCCGTTGAGCCACAGACGCCTAGCCATCCAGGAATTCTTTTTGTTGATTCTTTCAGATATTCTACACAGACAATGATGTCATCTGTGAACAAAGACAGTTTTATTTCTTCCTTTGCAATCAGTCTACATTTTATTCCCTTTTCCTGTCTTATTGCATTAGCTTGGATTTCCAGCATAATGTTAAAAAGGAATGGGGAGATGGAGCATCTTTGGCTTGCCCTTGATCTTAGCAGGAAAGTTTTGGTTCATTACCATTAAATATGATGTTAGTTGTAGATTTTTCATAGATATTCTTTATCACATTGATTGAGTTTTCCTCTATTCCTAGCTTATTGAGAGTTTTTATCATGTATGAGTATTGAATTTTTTCAATTTTTTTACACCTTTTGAAGTGATCATATGATTCCCCTCAGCTTATTCATATGAGTGATTTTATATATCTATCTATCAATCTATCTATCTATATATATATTTTTGAGACAAAGTCTCACTATATCACTTTTGGTAGAGTGTTGTGGCATCACAGCTCACAGCAACCTGAAACTCTTGGACTTAAATGATTCTCTTGCCTCAGCTTCCCAAGTAGCTGGGACTACAGGCACCTGCTACAATGCCTGGCTATTTTTTTGTTGCAGTTGTCATTGTTGTTTTAGGTGGCCGTGGTGGGGTTCGAACCCATCAGCATGGGTGTATGTGGCTGGTGCTGTAAACTCTGTGCTACAGGTGCCAAGATGTGAGTGATTATATTAACTGATTTTTGAATGTTGAACTGGCTTTGCATATGTGGGATAAATTCCCCTTGGTAATGGTGTATAATTCTTTTTACAAATAGTTGGATTTAATTTGCCAATATTTTGCCAAGGATTTTTGCACCTATGCTTATGAGAGATATTGGTCTGTAGTTTTCTTTTCTTGTAATACCTTTGTCTGGTTTTGGTATTAGGGCAATACTGTCCTTATAGAATGAGCTGGAAGCATTCTCTCTTCTTATATCTTTTGGAAGAGATTATAGAAATTTGATTTTTCCCTTTATGTTTGGTTGAATTTACCAGTGAATCTACCTGGACATTGTTATTTCTGTTTGGAAGGTTATTTATAATTGATTCAATTTTTTTAATATATTTACATATGCATTCAGATAATCTATTTTTGTGTAAATTTTGGCAGATTGTGCTTTTTAAGGAATTGGCCCATTTGAGCTGTGGCCCCTTTCAAATTTGTGGGCATAGAGTTCTTTATAATATTTCTTTATTATCCTTTTAATGTCTATGGGATCTGTAGTGATGTCCCCTTGTTCATTTCTGATGTTAGCAGGTTCTTTTTTTAGAAGTCTTTTTCTGAATAGCCTGGATTTTTATTAATCATTTGATAGAGCCAGATATTTGTTTTGTAGACTTTCTCCATTGACTCTCTGTTTTCAGTTTCTTTGATTTCTGCTCTATTTTTTATCTCTTTTTTTCCTGTATACTTTGGAGATAATAAGTTCTTTTTGGCCAGGTGTGGTGGCTTAAGCCCAAAATCCCAGCACTTTGGGAATTTAAGTCGGAAGGATTGGTTAAGGCTAGGAGTTTGAGACTAGCCTAGGCAACACAGTGAGACCCTGTCTCTACAGTAAATGTATAAATAAGTAAGTAAGCAAATAAATAAATAAATAATTTCTCTTCACTTTCTGGTTTCATAATGTGGAGTCTTAGATTATCAATTTTGGATCTGTCTTCTTTTATAATATATGCATTTAATGCTACAAATCTCCCTGTATGCAGTACTTTTTGCTGCATCCCACAAAGTTTGGTAAGTGGTATTTCATTTTCATTTAGCTCAAAATTTATCTCTCCTCAAATTTATTTTTATATTGCATTTAACTTTTTAAATTGACAGAAAATTTTATGTATTTATCACGTGCAAAATAATCCTTTGAAATATCTATATATGTATTATGGAATGGTTAACTGTAGTTAGTTAACATGTACATTACTTTGTAAAATTATCATTTTTTTGTGGTGAGAACACTTAAAATGTACTCTCTTTGCATTTTTCAATAACAGAATGTATTGTTGCTAACTGCCATCACCATACTGTATTATACAATAAATCTCTTTATTTTTTTCCTCTTGTCTAATAACTGAAAATTTGTTTTCTTTGATGAACATCTCCTCAACATCCCTTCCTATCTTTTGAAATTTCTTCTTTCAGCCATGTGTTATTTAATCTCTAAATATTAAAAAAAATTCTAGCTATTTTTCTGTTATTGATCTTCTGTTTAATTCCAATTTAGTCTGAGAGAAGACATTGCATGATTTCTATTCATTTAACTTTGTTAAGGTACTTTTTTTTTTTTTTTTGTAGAGACAGAGTCTCACTTTATCGCCCTGGGTAGAGTGCCGTGGCGTCACACTGCTCACAGCAACCTCCAGCTCTTGGGCTTAAGCGATTCTCTTGCCTCAGCCTCCCTAGTAGCTGGGA
>CAUYON010039974.1:0-11528 GCA_963573935.1 Arctocebus calabarensis | reverse complement strand
TCACCCTGGAGAGAGTGCTGTAGCATCACAGCTCACAGCAACCTCCAATTCCTGGGCTCAAGTGAGTCTCTTGCCTCCGCCTCCCAAGTAGCTGGGACTACAGGCGCCCGCCACAACGCCCGGCCATTTTTTGGTTGCAGCTGGCATTGTTGTTTGGCGGGCCTGGGCTGGATTCGAACCCGCCAGCTCAGGTGTACGTGGCTGGCACCTTAGCCCGTTGAGCCACAGGCGCCGAGCTTTAGGTTGTTTTCTAATGAGTGGCCCAAGTGGTTCTAATCAGTGATTCAACTTTTATGTTTTACCAACTCTCAAAGTTGTCATTGACCCATGTGCGGTGGCTCACGCCTATAATCCCAGCACTGTGGGAGGCTGAGGAGGGAGAATTGCTTGCGCAAGTGAGACCCTGACTCCTAAAAAAATGAAAAACTCCTTGGCTCGTCGTCCATAGCTTAGTGGGTAGGGTGCTGGCCACATACACCAAAGCTGGCAGGTTCAAGCCTGGCCTGGGACTGCTAAACAACAATGACAACTGCAACCAAGAAATAGCTAGGCATTGGGGTGGGTGCCTGTAGTCCCAGCTACTTGGGAGGCTGAGGAAAGAGAATCACTTAAGTCCAAGAGTTTGAGTTGCTGTGAGCTGTGATGCCATGCCGCTCTACCCAGGTTGACATAGTGATACTCTGTCTCAAAAAAAAAAAAGACCCAGCTCCGTGCCTCGGCAGGTACCTATAAACCTAATGACTTCCAGAGGCTGAGGCAGTGGGATGCTCACAGCCCAAGTCTGAGATTGCAGTGAGCTATGATGCCATTGCACTCTGCTTAGGGCATAGGGTGAGACTCTTGTCTCAAAAAAAAAAGCAAGGAAATTAAAAAAGAGTCATTGTGATGGGATTTTATTTGTCAGTTTGTTTCAAGCCCTTGACAACGTTAATGAGGTATGATTGACACATAATAAATGGAAAGTACTTCAGGTACACAGTTTGACCTAGATATGCTGGTGAAACCATCTTTGCAATCAAGATGCTGAGTATCTCCTTGCTTCCAAGTTCCCTCAGGCCCGTTGGTGGTTCTTCCTTTTGTTCCTGCCTGCCCCAGTCCCAGGGAACCACTGATGGTCTTTTTGTAGCTGTGGATGTGTTTGTATTTTCTAGGTTTTTTAAAATTTTATTTACTTTTTTTTTAGACACAGAGTCTCACTTTGTCAACCGCAGTAGAGTGCTATTGCAACACAGCTCACAGCAACCTTCAGCTCTTAGGTTTAGGTGATTCTCTTACCTCAGCCTCCCGAGTAGCTGGGACTACAGGTGCCTGCCACAACGCCTGACAATTTTTTTGTTGCAGTTTGGCTGGGGCTGGGTTTGAACCCGCCACCTTCTATATATGGGGCCGGTGCCCTACTAACTGAGCCATAAGTGCCACCGTACTTATTTATTTATTTATTTTTAACTTATTTTTATTTTTTTTTTTTGAGAGAGAGTCTCGTTCTGTTCCCCTGGGTATAGTGCAGTGGTGTCATAACTTACAGCAACCTTAAACTCCTGGGTTCAAGTGATCCTCTTGCCTCAGCCTCCTGAGTAGCTAGGGCTACAGGCACCTGATACAACATCTGGCCAGTTTTTCTATTTTTATTTATTTATATCTTTACTTATTTATTTATTGAGACAGAGTCTCAAGCTGTCTCAAGCTGCTCCGTGGGCAGAGTACCATGGCGTCACAGTTCACAGCAACCTTAAACTCTCTTGGACTTTAGCAATTCTCTTGCCTCAGCCTCCCAAGTAGCTGGGACTAGATGCCCGCCACAATTCCCGGCTACTTTGTTGTTGTTGTAGTTGTCATTGTTGATTTAGCTGGCCCAGGCCAGGTTCAACCATCAACCTTGATGTATGTGGCTGGTGCCCTACCCACTGGGCAATGGGCGGCTCCAGTTTTTTTATTTTTAGTGGAGACAGGGTCTCACTGGTGCTCAGGTTGGTCTCAAACTGCTAAGCTCAAGCAATCTACCCCTCTTGGCTTGCCAAAGTGCTGGGATTACAGGCATGAGCCACCTCACCTGGATTCCAGATGTATTCTTTTTTGTTTTGTTTTGTCTTATTTATTTAGACAGAGTCTCAGTTTGTCGCCCTCAGTAGAGTGGGGTGGCTCACAGCAACCTCAAAGTCTTGGGCTCAAGAGATCCTCTTGCCTCAACCTCAAGTTGCTGGAACTATAGGTGCCCACCACAACACCCAGCTATTTTTAGAGATGAGATCTTCCTCTGAGTAGGACTGGTCTGGAACCTGTGAGCTCAGGTAGTCCACCCACCTCCGCCCCTTAGAGTGCTAGGATTAAAGGCGTGAACCCTTGGCCTTATTTTTATTTTTATTTATTTGTTTGTTGATTTTTGAGACAGAGTCTCACTTTGTCACCCTTGGTAGAGTGACATTGCATCAAAGCTCACAGCAACCTTAAAATCTTGGTCTCAAAGAGATCCTCTTGCCTCAGCCTCCCGAGTAGTTGGGACTGTAGGCTCCTGCCACAATGCCTGGCTATCTTACTCTTGCTTAGGCTGGTCTTGTCTTTTCTTGTTGTTGTTGTTGTAGTTGTCATCGTTTAGCTGGCCTGGGTTAAGTTTGAACCCGCCACCCTTGGTGCATGTGGTTGGCGCTGTAACCACTGTGCTATGGTCGCCAAGCTGCTTTGGCTGGTCTTGTATGCCCAAGGCTTAGGCAGTCCTCCCACCTCGGCCTCCCAGATTGCTAGGATTACAGGCATGAACCACCAGGCCTGCCCCAGATGTATTTTTAATAGTAGTCTGGATCATGATTTATACAACAGTAGTCTTTTTCTACTTATTCTATCTCTCTAGACAAATGCCATATTTCTGTGTTCCTCTCACAAAAATAAGAGCTTTTTCATTAAAAGGATGATGTTGCAAGGAATATAAAGCTGTTAGGTGATTTTCAGCACTGTTTATCTTATAGGGGAGAATAAAGTATTTTGTTTTGCAACTAATGCAGTTCTTTTTCTAGTATGATACAAACCTGCAAATTTGGCTCGGCACCTATGGCTCAACGGGCTAAGGTGCCAGCCACGTACACCTGAGCTGGCGAGTTCGAATCCAGCCCGAGCCCACCAATCAACAATGATAGCTGCAACCAAAAAAAAAATGGCTGGGCGTTGTGGCGGGCGCCTGTAGTCCCAGCTACTTGGGAGGCAGAGTCGGGAGACTCGCTTGAGCCGAGGAATTGGAGGTTGCTGTGAGCTGTGATGCCACGCACTCTGTCCAGGGTGACACCCACTCTATCCAGGGTGACAGCTTGAGGCTCTGTCTCAAAAAAACAAAAACAAAAAACCCCCTGCAAATTCCAACCCTAACCCTGGTTATTCTATATTAAAGTGTTTGAAGTGTTAATTAAACCTAAATCTAATTAATATGTGACTCTACAGTATTTTTTTTTTTTTCTAATATAGGTGGTCGTGTGATGGTATCAGATTCTGAAAGGTCAATATTATCTCCAGGTGGAAGGTAAAAAAACATCTAACTTTATTACCACTCTTCAACTTCCACGTCTTATAAAGTATCAGTTTTTAATTATTGAGATAATAGAATATTAAAAAGGCCGTGGTCACACACCTTGAGGTTTAATATGCAGTTAAATCATTTGGGGATCTTGTGAAAATTCACTTTTTGACTTGGTATAAAAACACTGCTTTTGGACAGTGGTGTTTCCTAAGTGAAACTGTGATTGACCACAGTGTGAATTGGAAAGCCTTAAAGTAGAATTTGCAAATTAATATGTGACTCTACAGTATTTATTTTTTTTTCAAAAGGTAGATTGGAATTAAAGGTCTAAATTCAGTTGACAACTCTTACTCATGCAAGAAATAAATATGTAAATTTTAAGTTGGGCTGTTTGGCATTCACCTTGGTCAGGTGAGTTTATACTTTGAGATCCAGTGCATTTGAGTACTGTGAGTGGCTTTCACTGTTGCATAGTTTGATTGGGGTTACCTTCTCCTTTCAGTTGTGGTCCCATCAAAGTGAAAACTGAACCCACAGAAGATTCTGGTATGTACTGGTGGTTTTAGAATCAATTGTGAATTTAAGGAAGACTTTTCCTTAGTTTAGAAGGTACCTTTTGAGTCAATATTGTATCATTTTGACGAGACATGGGCAACCGCTACAAATTTGAACTATGGCATTATTTGTTAATGTTATCATATTATATAAAACCCAGAAAGAGAATTTGCTTAACAAGTGATAGCCAGAAGTTCTTTGCTAATTACACGTTTTATAGATTATACAATTATTGAAGCATATAATGTCAAAGGTTAACTTGGTCTGTAGTGCCTTTTACAAAAACCAGTGTAATACTCTCTTAATCTCCTTTTCTCTCTGTACTCCCATTTTCTACAATGTAAGGAAACCATATTCAATTCTAAACTGTTTTGATATTTAATTTCTTATCTTTAAATATCATCCTTATAGTGTTATTTCATGTAGGGTGTTTGGGATGGATTATTTATTTATTTTGAGACAGAGTCTCACTTTGTCACCTTTGGTAGCGTGCTGTGCTGTCACAGCTCACAGCAACCTTAAACTCTTAGGCTTAAGCGATTCTCTTGCCTCAGTCTCTCAAGTAGGTGGGACTACAGGTGCCCGCCACAACATCCAGCTATTTTTTTTTTTTGAGACAGAGCCTCAAGCTGTCACCCTGGGTAGTGTGCTGTGGCATCACAGCTCATAGCAACCTCCAACTTCTGGGCTCAAGCGAATCTCCTGCCTTCACCTCCCAAGTAGCTGGGAACACAGGCGCCTGGTCATTTTTTGGTTGCAGCCATCATTGTTTGGTGGGCCGGGCTGGATTCGAACCTGCCAGCTCAGGTGTATGTGACTGGCGCCTTAGCCCGTTGAGCCACAGGCGCCGAGCCCAGCTATTTTTTTTGTTGTTACAGTTGTCATTGTTGTTTTGGCAGGCCGGGCCAGGTTTGAATCTGCCAGCCTTAGTGCATGTGGCTGGTGCTATAACCACAGTGTACAGGCGCCGAGCCTGGGATGGATTTATTGAGATAAGTTTATATACCACAAAATCTACCTGTTTCAGGTGTAAAATTCAGAGCTATTAAATGTACAGTTTTACATTGATGATCGCAAGGTAATTTTAGAATACATCCATCATCCCAGTTAGAAACCTGGTGTCCATTGGAATCATTCCCTTTACCATAATTAATCTAGTTTTAGTTTTTATAGGTTTATTTTATCTGGACATTTCTTATAAATGGAATTGTATGATAGATAGTATTTTTTTTTTTTTTAAAAGAGAGTCTCACTTTATTGCCCTCGGTAGAATGCTGTAGTTGTCATAGCTCACAGCAACCTCCCAACTCCTGGGCTTAGGCGATTCTCTTGCCTCAGTCTCCCAAGTAGCAGGGACTACAGGCGCCCCGCCACAACATCCGGGTATTTTTGTTGCAGTTGCCACTGCTGTTTTAGCTGGCCGGGGCCGGGTTCGAACCCTCCACCCTCGGTATACGGGGCCAGTGCCCTACCAACTGAGCCCGATAGATAGTTTTTTTAATACTTTATTCTGGTCATGTTTTTAGGCTCTTGAAAAAATGGTTTAGCATCTATAAGTAGTTTATTCCTGAATATTATTCCATTGTATGGATGATAATGCTTTTTCTTTAACATTTAATCATTTGATAGACATTTAAATTATTTCCACTATTTGGCTATTTTGAATAACACTACTGTGAACATCCACATTTGTATCTTTTCATGTAATTTTTTTCATTTCTCTTGGGTAGATAAATGGGAGTGAATTGCTGAGTTCTATGGTAACTCTGTGTTTCACTTTGAGCAACTGCCACATTGTTTACTCAAGTGGCTATATACCATTTTAGGTTTCCTTCAGCAGTATAGGAATGTTTTGGTTTCTCTTTATCTTGGCCAACACTGTGTCTTTTTTTTTTTTTAAACTGCCAGCAGCATTTGTTAATTGTTTATTTATCAAGAGAAACAATTCTTAGCCCACATATTCATAGGATCACAGGTCAGTTAGAAACTTCTATGGACTTCAATCCAAAGAAATACTTTGTTTGTTTTGAAATAGAGTCTCACTTTTTTGCCCCCCAGTAGAGTGTTAGGGCGCTTTAGCTCACAGCAACCTCAGACTCTTGGGCTCACGAAATTCTCTGGCCTTAGCCTCCCAAGTAGCTGGGACTATAGGCGCCTGCCACAACACCCAACTATTTCTTTTTTAGTGAGACTGTGTCTTTCTCTTGCTAAGCTGGTCTCGAACCTGTGAGCTCAGGCGATTTACCCGCCTCAGCCTCCTAATTTACTGGGATTACAGGCTTGAGCCACTACGCCTGGCTGCAAAGAAATTCTTTGTATTCCAAAATCGCTTTGCACTCTAAAAGATACCAGTCTTTCCCACTTCCTCAAAATCTTTCATGGAATGACAATTTCTATAGAAAGCCAAGTATGCTTTCGTTCTGGGTTCAGCCACAGCAAATTTATAGAGAGCTGCAATCTCCAAGGATACAATGGATACGCCAAAAGTTGGAAATTGCGGACACCTGGCCAGGAGGCAACATATCTGAGGTTTTGTCAAAGTGCTGGAATCCATTATAGTTATTGTCCTTGATGGGTATTATCAACCTCAACATGACCTTCCTGGCTGATGAAAGGAACTGCCTTTCGTTTTGAAAGAGACAGTCTTGGTCTGTCACTTAGAGTGCAGTGGCCCAGTCATAGCTCACTATAGCCTTGAACTCCTGGGCTCCAACAGTCCTCCTTTCTTAGCCTCTTGAGCAACTGGGACTATAGGCATGCACCATAACGTTTCTTTAATTTATTTGGAAATGGAGACTTGATATTTTTCCCAGGCCACTCTTGAACTCATAGCTACAAGTGTCCTCCTGCCTCAGCCTCTCAAAGTGCTGGGATTACAGTTGTGAGCCATGGTGCCTGGACTGGCCTTTTTTTTTTTTTTGGACACATAGTCTTAGTCTGGTATCCTGGGGTTGAAAGCCCTGGTGTCAAAGCTCATAGCAACCTCAAACTCTTGGGCTCAGGCGATCCTCTTGCCTCAGCCTTCCTAATAGTTATGACTGTAAGTGCCTGCAACAATGCTAAGCTGTTTTTTAGAGATGGAGTTTCACTGTTGCTCAGGCTAGTCTCCGACTCTTAAGTTCAGGCACTCCACTCACCTTGGCCTCCCACAGTGGTAGGATTATAGGTGTTAGCCACCTTGCCCAGCCCTTGTCTTTTTTTTTTTTTTTTTTTTTTTGTAGAGACAGAGTCTCATTTTACCACCTTTGATAGAGTGCCTTGGCATCAGACAGCTCACAGCAACCTCCAACTCCTGGGCTTAGGTGAGTCTCTTGCCTAAGCCTTCCGAATAGCTGGGACTACAGGCGCCTGCCACAATGCCCGGCTATTTTTCTGTTTTGCAGTTTGGCCAAGGCTGGGTTTGAACCCGCCACCTTCTGTATGTGGGGTTGGTGCCCTGCTCAGTGAGCCACAGATGCTGCCCCCTTGTCCTTTTTATTATAGCAGTTCTAGTGGGTGTGAGATGGTATCTCGTGATGGATTTTCATGCACAGTTTTTTCTAAAACTGAGCAGAAAGTACATAAGTTTCATATATCCCCTGTCCCCACATAGTTGCATATTCGCCCCCAACTATGAACATCTTCCATATAAGTTGATTCTTACCTTTGAACCTATGTTGACAGGTCATTATCACCTAAAGTGCACAGTTTACATTAGGGTTTTTTCTTGGTGTTGGACTTGGTGTGGGTTTCGACAATGTGTATCAACGTGTATCCATCCTTATAATATCATACAGAGTAATGCCCTAAAAGTCACATGTGCTTAGCCTATTTGTTCCTCCTTCCCTGAACCTCTGGTAATCTTTTGACTGTCTCTATAGTTTTGCCTTTTCCAGAATTTCATGTATTTTGTTTTTCTTGGTTTTATTTTTGTTTTTTTTTGTTTAGCACGCCTGGGCCTGGTTTGAAACTGCCAGGGCTCTAACCGCTTAGCTAAGGGCACCCACAAATTTCATGTATTTTGGATATTGTTGTGATTTAAATTTGTATTTTCTTAACAAAAAAATTTTTTTTTTTTTAAGACAGTCTCACTATGTTGCCCTGGGTAGAGTGCGGTGGCATCATAGCTCACAGCAACCTTCAACTCTTGGGCTTAAGTGATTCTCTTGCCTCAGCCTCCCGAGTATCTGGGACTACAGGTGCCTGCCACAATGCCTGGCTATTTTTTTGTTGCAGTTGTCATTGTTTAGGTGGCCCAGGTTGGGGTCAAACCTTGGGCCTTGCGTGTATGTGGCTGGCGCCGTAATCACTATGTTACATCTTTTCATGTAATCATATATCTTCC
Source organism: Arctocebus calabarensis (assembly GCA_963573935.1). NCBI lineage: Eukaryota > Metazoa > Chordata > Mammalia > Primates > Lorisidae > Arctocebus > Arctocebus calabarensis. Next base: position 3,147 of record CAUYON010039974.1, on the reverse strand, counting down.
TTAGTGACATGTCTATTTAAATGTTTTGTTTAAACCTGAGCATGGTGGCTGATGCCTGTAATCTTAACTTTATGGGAGGCCCAGGCCAGTGGATTGCTTGAGCTCAGGAGTTCAAGAGAAGCCTGAGTACGAGCAAGACCCTGTCTCTACTAAAAATAGAAAATAACTATAGTGGCTGGCACTTGTAGTCCCACCTACTTGGGAGGCTAAGGCAAGAGGATCACTTGAGCTGAAGGGTTTGAGGTTGCTGTTGACTGTGACACCGCAGCATTCGACTCAGGGCAACAGAATGAGACTGTCTCAAAAAAGAAGTTTTATCTATTCTTAAATTGGGTCCCCCCCTCCTTTGACCAGTTGTAAGAGTTCTTTATTCTAGTTACAAGTCTTTTGTCGGAAATAAGATTGCACAGATAGTTTGTGGCTAGTTATTTCATTTCTATTGTTTGTGTTCCTGTAACTCAAAAGTTTTTAATTTGGTAAAATTGAGTTTTTCAGGGTTTTAAAAAAAATTGTTTATGCTTTTGTTATTGTATCTAGAAAATCTGTATCCAACCTAAGATTACAGTGACTTAGACTTAGGTTTCCTCTTTTAAGTTTTATAGTTTTAACTCTTTATAGTTAGGTGTAAGGTCCATTGTGAGTTGATTTTTGTGAATTTTGTGAGGTAAAGGTATAAATGCATCATTTTACATGTGGATGTACCAGTACCATTTGTTGAAAAGACCATCTTTTCTCCATTCAATTGTTATAGCATCTTTGTCAAATTTTTTTTTTTTTTTTTTTTGAGACAGAGTCTCAAGCTGTCACCCTGGATAGAGTGCTGTAGCATCACAGCTCACAGCAACCTCCAATTCCTGGGCTCAAGCGAGTCTCCTGCCTCCGCCTCCCAAGTAGCTGGGACTACGGGTGCCCGCCACAATGCCCGGCCTTTTTTTGGTTGCCATCGTAGTCGTTTGGCGGGCCTGGGCTGGATTCGAACCCACCAGCTCAGGTGTACGTGGCTGGCGCCTTAGCCCACTGAGCCACAGGCGCTGAGCCATCTTTGTCAAAAATTAACTGTTGAGGTTTACTTCAGCATTCTCAATTCTGTTACTTTGCACTGTGATTCTAATTTTCTTGTCCCTACCACACTGCTTTTCTTGTAGATTTAATGTTTGGTTTATAATCGATAGCTATATCTATTATGATAAGGAGAATGATCACATAATTATTTTATAACTTAACTCCTGGTGCTTTTCCCCTTTTCCCTTTATGTTATTCTTAAATTGATTTTTTTTATTTTTACTTATTTTATTTATTTTTTGAGACAGAGTCTCAAGGTGTTGCCCTTGGTAGAGTGCTGTGGCATCACAGCTCACAGCAACCTCAAACTCTTAGGCTTAAGTGATTCTCTTGCCTCAGTCTCCCAATAGCTGGGACTACTGGTGCCCGCCACAACACCTGGCTTTTTTTGTTGTTGTAGTTGTCATTGTTGTTTTAGCTGGCCCAGGCCGGGTTCAAACCTGCCAGCCTTAGTGTATATGGCTGGCACTCTACCCACTGAGTTACAGGCACCACCTGTTAAATTGATTTTTACTGTTCAAGTTCTTTCAGATCCAAGCACGATCTTGGACATTTTATCTGATACACTTGCATTTTTTTTTTTTTTTACTCTCTTGTCTGGGGCGAAATGCAGTGGTGTCATCATAGCTCACTGCAATATCGAATCCTGGGCTCAAGTGATCCTCCTGCCTCAGCTTCCTGATAGCACCAACTTACTGCTTAATTCATTATGGGATTGGTATGGTCATGGTTTTATTTCTTAGTCTGAAATGTATATTATATTACCATTCATTGTTTATTTCTTAAACTTGTTTGTGGGTGATATAGTGCTGAGACGTGGGGGAAGACAGAGTTTAGGACCGCAATCATACAATGGTGGCAGTGAGCCTGTGCCTCTGGACTGTGAGCATCATCCATGCTTCTCATTGTCTCTCTTCCTGCACACCTGGGACCCAAAGGCTTGAGTGGGCTGGAATTGAAAATTTCCCGTCTCCCCTAGGTCATTTAGGCTCTGATTAAGTAGTTTTTCCTTAGGGCAAGAAAAGAGCAGAAGGCTCTGGCTTATTTGAAAATGATTTCTTTTTTCTTCCCTCTGCTAGAAGCTTGAAGGGACTTTTCTCTGGCTTTTACTGTGAAAATCTGGTAGAGCTCTTGAACATAACACTCGAAAAGTGTAGGGGCTCCCCTGTGTACGGCTGGGTCCCTCTGGACTTCTCCAAAGCAACCTCAGCAGTTCATCAGTTCCAGTTTCAGTCTTTAAGCTCCAGCACTGACTCTGCTAATGAGGCTCTGCTCCTGGGTATAAGCTGTGACTCCCTGCATTCACCTGTTTCTAGTGTTGGGGGCAGTGGTTTGCCTTGCGTTCACATCTCTTTTTCAGCTCTAAAAGAGGCGTTAGTATTTTAGTTTCTTCACCTTTTAATCTGTTGGATGAGTAGTGACCTCCAATTTTTTTTTAAAATAATTTTATTAAATCATAATTGTATACATTGGTGCAATCATAGGACAGAATGTGCTTCATATACAATCAGAAATATTTTGATTGTACTGTTAGAGATAGCCTTCATGGCATTTTCTTGATCGCTATATAAAGACATTGATACTCTACATTTAATAAGTTTCACCAGTACCCTGCTAAGATGCACCGTTTTTTTTCTTTTTTTGAGACAGTCTCACTGTGTTGCCCTTGGTAGAGTGCTGTAGCATCACAGCTCACAGCAACCTCCAAATCTTGGGTTTAAATGATTCTCTTGCCTCAGCCTCCCAAGAAGCTGGGGTTACCGGTGCCCCCGCCACAATGACTGCCTTTTTTTTTTGTAGTTGTCATTGTTGTTTAGCAGGCTCAGGTCGAGTTCGAACCCGCTTGCCCTGGTGCATGTGGCTGGCGCTCTACCCACTAAGCTACGGGTGCTGAGCCAACCTCTAATTCTTTTTTTTTTTTTTTTGAGACAGAGCCTCAAGCTGTCACCCTGGATAGAGTGCAGTGGCATCATAGCTCACAGCAACCTCCAATTCCTGGGCTCAAGCGAGTCTCTTGCCTCTGCCTCCCAAGTAGCTGGGACTACAGGCGCCCGCCACAACACCTGGCCATTTTTTGGTTGCAGC
>CAUYON010039973.1:0-13797 GCA_963573935.1 Arctocebus calabarensis | reverse complement strand
CTCACACTGTCTCCCTGTGTCCCCAAAGGGATGTTTCTGGGCAGATCTCGCCAGCCAGAGATGCCTGAAGTCTTCTCTCCCCAGTCTCACCGAGCCCAGTTGCAAGGAAGCTGTTACTCGGCCACCATCTTGGCTCCTCCTCCCTGAACATAATTGTTTGATCTTGTATATAAAGCAAATATTATCAGAGCTAAAGAGAGAGATAGACCCCAATACAATAATCATTGGAGACCTCACACCCCCCTTTCAGCACTGGGTAGATCATCCAGACAGAAAATCAACAAAAAAACATCGGACTGCACCTGCTGTATGGACCAAATGGACCTGACAGATACTTACAGAACGTTTCATCCAACAGCTGCAGAATACACATTCTTCTTCTCAGCTCATGGATCCTTCTCAAAGACAGAACATATGTTAGAGCACAAAACAAGTTTTAAAAAATTCAAAGAAATTGAAATCATACCAGTGTCTTCTCTGACTATGATAGAATAAAACCAGAAATCACTAACAAAAGGAACATTGGAAAATGTACAAACACAAGGAAATTAAACACTATATTCCTGAATGGCCAGTGGGTCAATGAAAAAACTTAAAAGGAAATTTTAAAATGTCTTTAAAAACATGAAAATGAAAATACAATATATCAAAATCTACGAGCTATAGTAAAACTAGCAATAGGAGGAAAGGTTGTGGCAATAAGAGCCTACATCAAGAAAATAGAAAAGCTTCAAGCAAACAAATCTAATTATGCATCTCAAAGAATTAGAAAAACATAAGTAAACCAAATCCAAAATTAGTGGAAGAAAAGAAATAATAAAGATCAGAATAGAAATAAATGGGTTCGGCACCCCTAGCACAGTGGTTACATCACCAGTCACATACACCGAAGTTGGAGGGTTCGAACCCAGCCCAGGCCAGCTAAAACAATGACAACTGGAGGTGGCACCTGTGGCTCAGGGGTAGGGTGCCGGCCCCATATACCAAGGGTGGCAGGTTCAAACCCGGTCCCAGCCAAACTGCAACAAAAATAAATAGCCGGGCTTTGTGGCAGGCACCTGTAGCCCCAACTACTCAGGAGGCAGAGGCGAGAGAATCACCTAAGCCCGAGAATTGGAGGTTGCTGTGAGCTGTGATGCCACAGCACTCTACTGAGGGTGATAAAGTGAGACTCTGTCTCTAAAAAAAAAAAAAAAGCAAAACAATAACAACTGCAACAAAACTTAGCCAGGCGTTGTAGTCTCCCAGCTACTTGGGAGGCTGAGGAAAGAGAATCACTTAAGTTCAAGAGTTTGAGGTTTCTATGTGCTATGATGGCATGGCACTCTACCAAGGGCGACATAATGGAACTCTATCTCAAAAAAAAGATAGAAGTTGATGAAACCAAAGCCAAAAAAGTATATGTGTGTGTGTATACATATATAGAGAGAAACAAACAAAATGAAAAGTCGATATTTTAAAAAAATAAACAAAACTGACACACCTTTTAACAGACTAAGAAAAAAAGAGAGAAGAGTCAAATAAATCAGAGATGAAACATTACAACTGATATGAAGAAATCCAAAGGATCATTAGAGACTGCTATCATCAACTATATGCCAATAAATTGGAAAACACAGAAGAAACAAATAAATTCCTAGACAGATACAACTTACCAAGATTGAACAAGGAAAAAGTCCAAAACCTGAATAAACCAATAAACAGTGACAAAAAGTCTCCCATCAAAGAAAAGCCCAGAACTCAATGACTTGACTGCTAAATTGACCAAGCACTCAAAGAAGAACTAATACCAACCCTACTTAACTATTCCAAAAAGAAACAACAACAACAAAAACTATAGACCAATATCTCTAATGAACATTGATGTCAAAATTCTCAACAAAATACTATAAAACCATATTCAACAATGCATTCAAAAGATTATTCATCATGATTAAGTGGAATTCATCCCAAGGAAACAAGGATAGTTCAACATACACAAAACAGGGCAGTGCCTGTGGCTCAAAAGAATAGGGCATCAGCCCCACATTCCAGAGGTGGCAGGTTCAAACCCAGCCCCAGCCAAAAACTGCAAAAAAAGAAAGAAAAAAAATACACAAAACAATCAATGAGATATATCAATAGAATGAAGGACAAAAACCATATGATCATTTCAATTGATGCTAAAAAAGCTTTTTTTTTTTTTTTTTTTTTTTTTTTGAGATAGAGCCACAATCTTTAACCCAAGGTAGAGTGCTGTAGCATCACAGCTCACAGCAACCTGCAACTCCTAGGCTCAAGCAATTCTCCTGCCCCTGCCTCCCAAGTAGCTGGGACTACAGGTGCCTGCCACAACACCTGGCTATTTTTTTTTTGGTTGCGGCCATCATTGTTGTTTGGCGGGCCCAGGCTAGATTTGAACCCACCAACTCAGATATATGTGGCTGGCACCTTAGCTACTTGAGCCACAGGCACTAAGCCTAAAAAAGCTTTTGATAAAGTTCAACATCCCTTTCTCATAAAAACTCTCAAAACTAGGCATAAAAGTAACTTACCTCAATATGACAAAAGCCATGTATGACAGACCCCAAGCTAGTATCTTACTGAATGAGGAAAACCTTAAGGCCTTTCCTCTAAGATCTGGAACAAGATGAGCATGCCCACTTCCACCATTGTTATTCAGTATAGTACTGGCTCGAGCAATTAGACAAGAAAAAGAAATAAAAAGCATCCAAACTGAAAAGGAAAGGGCCAGGTGCAGTGAGTGGCTCATGCCTATAATCCTAGCACTCTGGGAGATGGAGGTGGAAGAATTGCAAGAGCTCACAGGTTGGAAACCAGTCTGAGCCAGAGCAAGACTTCATCTCTAAAAATAGCTGGGCATTGTGGTGGGCACCTGTAGTCCCAGTTACTTGGGAAGCTGAGGCAAGAGAATCGCTTTAGCCCAAGAGTTTGAGGTTGCTGTAAGTTATGATGTCATGGCACGCTACTGAAGGCCACAAAGTGAGATTCTGTGTCAAAAAAAAAAAATTGGAAAGGAAGAAATCAAATTATGTTTGTAGATGATATGATCTTATATCTAGAGAAAGTTAAAGACTCCACACAGAAAACTACTAGAACTGATAAATAAATTCACTAACATCATAGGATACAAAATCAATATCTAAAAGTCAGTATAATTTCTACATGCCAAGAGTAAATAATCTGAAAAAGAAAAAGAGAGAGAGAAACAATCTGAAAAAGAAATGAAGGAAGTAATCCCATTTACAACAGCTACAAATAAAATAAAATACCTGGGAAAAAATTTAACCAAGAAGTGAAAGATCTCTGTAATGAAAACTATAAAACAATGATGGAAGAAACTGAAGAGGAAACCAAAAAAAAATGGAAAGATATTCCATATTCATGGATTGAAAGAACAAATACATGGGTCACTATAAAAGCTTTGAGACAGACTATGTTATGGTCCATTATTTCACTTCCAAGAAACATGATCGAAAGTGTGTTCTTTCTGATTTACCCATGAAAGTTTCAAGTAGATTGGTTTATTAGTGTTGCTGGGAGGGCTTCATTTGTTTCCATACGTGCAGATTTTAAGTTTCTTGATTTTTGTGTATCTCAAAACTTTTGTAATGACCCATGATATTATTAAAATGTCCACACTACCCCAAGCAATCTACAGATTCAATGAAATCCCCATCAAAATATAAATGTCTTAACACAATAACTAAGCAAATGCTGTGAAGACTATGTTAACCAGTTTGATAAAAGCATTTCAAATTGCTTTTAAAAACCAGTACATTGTACCCCATGATTACATTAATGTACACAGCTATGATTTAATGAAAAAGTATATATATGAACAACAATCACAGAAATAGGAAAAATAATCCTAAAATTTACACGGAACCACAAAAGACTCATCCTGAACAACAACAAAAAAAAACAACTGAAAGAATTACATTACATGACTTCAAATTACACTGCAGACCTGTAGTATAACCAAAACTGCACGATACTGTCATAGAAACAGACACACAGACCAGTGGAACAGAATAAAGAACCCAGAAATAAATTCACATGTTCATAGTGAACTTATCTTCACCAACAGTGCTAGGAACTACAGTGGAGAAAGGAAAGTCTCTTCAATAGAATGCAGAAGAATGAAACTGGACCCTTATCCTTCACCATACACAGAAATAAAATCAAAATGGATTAAAGACTTAAATCTAAAACCTGAAACTATGAAGCTACTAAAAGAAAACACTGGGAAAACTCTTCAGGACATGGGTCTGTTCAATGATTTCTTGAGTAATTCCCCCACAGCATAGGCAACCAAGCCAAATTAGACAGATGGGATCACTCAAGCTAAAACACCTCTACACAGCAAAGGAAACAATCTTACGAAGGAAAGAGACAGTCCACAGAATGGGAAAAATTATTTGCAAACTCCCCATCTGTTGAGAGACTAATAACTACAACGTACATGGTATAAAGAATTCCAACAAATTGATAGGAAGAAATAAAGTAGTCCAGTAAAAAAATGGGCAAAGATCTGAAAAGGCATTATTCAAAAGAAAAAATACACACAAATGGCCAACAGATATATGAAAAAATGCTCAAGATCATTTGTTATCAGAGAAATAAATATCAAAACCACAATGAGATACCCTAGTTAAACTGTATCTTATCAAAAAGACAGGCAATAAGAAAGTCAAGCAAGGATGTGGAGAAAAGGGAATCCTCCCTGTACACTGTTGGTGAAAATATAAATTAGTATAACCATGGTGGAGAATGGTATGGAGGTGCCTCAAAAAAACTGAAAACAGAACTACCATATGACCCAGAAGTCCTACTCCTTATGTATCCAAAGGAGAGGAATTCAGTATGTCAAAGATACCTGCACTCTTGTGTACTGCAGTGCTATTTACAATAGCCAAGATTTGGGATCAACTTAAGTGTCCATCAATGGATGAATGGGTAAGGATATTTGGTGTACATACACACAACAGAATATTATATAGCCACAAAAAGAATGAAATCCTGCCATGTTGTAACACCAGGGATGGAACTGGAGAACATGTTAAATGAAATAAGCCAAGCACAGAAAGACAAATCTCACATGTTCTCACTTACAAGCAGGCGCTAAATATTAAAAACAATTGATTTCATGGAGATAGAGTAGAATGATGGTTCTCAGAGCCTGGGAAGGATACTGGGGAGAGGGGATAAAGTGGAAACTACTCATGGGTGCAAAAATATAAGTCATAATGAACAGTATTTGGTAGCACAACAAAGTAAGAAGTATAACCAACATTAAGTTAGGGTATACCTTAAAATAATAAGAGTGGAATTGGAATGTTCCTAACACAAAGAAATAGTGAAGCCCTGAGGTGATGAATTCCCCAATTACCCTGATTTGATGAATTTATATTGTATGCCTTTATCAATACTTCACATGTGGGTGGCACCTGTGGCTCAGTGGGTAGGGCGCCAGCCCTATATACCAAGGGTGGTGAGTTCAAACCCAGCCCTGGCCAAACTGCAACAACAACAAAAAAAAATAGCCAGGCATTGTGGCGGGCACCTGTAGTCTCAGCTCCTCGGGAGGCTGAGGTAAGAGAATCGCCCAAGCCTAGGAGTTGGAAGTTGCTGTGAGCTGTGATGCTACGGCACTCTACCAAAGCAATAAAGTGAGACTCTATCTCAAAAAAAAAAAAAAAAATTTCACATGTACTCTATAAAGATATACAACAATGTACCCACAATAATTTAAAAAAAATTAATTTTTAAAATACTGAAAAGAAAAAATTTTTAACTGTAAAAAGGCCAGATAATATCAAGGTAAAAGATTACAGGGTGGCCAAATTGAAAATACTATTTTAAAACAACTAGGATGAAATGTAAATTAAGGGGAAATTATTTGTTATTGCTGTTTGTCACATGAAAAGTATCATTAGGAACATATAAAAACTCCTTGGACATATTTTGTTCCTGTATTTGTGTCCTTACCAGATGTCTTGCACAATTAGACATCTGTCCAAAGACAAAAATATTTGCATTTGATGCTTATATCAGAGGCAGAAAATATAATGATTAAGAGTCCCAGTTTGGGGTCAGTGCCTGTAGCTCAGTCGTTAGGGTCTGGCCACATCCACCGAGGCTGGCAGGTTCAAACCCATTCCCAGCCAGCTAAAACAACAATCAACAACAACAACAACAAAAAATAGCCGGGCATTGTGGTAGGCACCTGTAGTCCCAGCTACTTGGGAGACTAAGGCAAAAAAATCACTTAAGCCCAAGAGTTTGAGGTTGCTGTGAGCTGTGACACCACAGCACTCTACCCAAGGTGACAGCTTGAGACTCTGTCTCAAAAAAAAAAAAAAAGGCCCAGTTTGGAAGTTAGATGGACTTCATACAAATTCCATCTGTTACTTGCTGGCTGATTGTAGACAAATCACTTCATCTGAGCTTCAGTTTTCAGTTTTTTCATTTTTAAAACAGTAATTAAAAGTGTCTTTCTTTTATTGCTGCTCATTTTACAATCACCAAGATGTGGAAACAACCTAAATGCCCATCAACCCAGGAATGGACTAACAAACCATGGTATATGTATGCCATGGAATACTATTGAGCCATAAAAAAGATGGAGACTTTACATGTTTTGTATTAACCTGGATGGAGTTGAAACATTCTCCTTAGTAAAGTATCACAAGGATGCAAAGGTAAGTACCCAATGTACTCAATATTAATATAAAGCCAGTAGGTAAACTAATAAATGCCCACAGAAGAAAAAAACTCAGTTCAATTCAAGTCAGAGGGAAGGGGAAAGAGGAAGGAGAGAGAAGGGGGCAGGGAAAGAGACTGGTGTGCTCCCACCTAACGGGCACCAGGGAAGGGTATATGACACACCTCCTGAGTGGGAGACACAACTACAACAAGGGACTCTACCTAACAAATACAAACATTGTAACCTAATTGTTTGTACCCTCACATAAATCTGAAATTTAAAGAAAAATTAAGTCGCTTTTAATAGAGAACAAGATGACATATTTCAGCTCATCCGCTGCATTGACTGCAGAGTTTGTTTGAAAAGCTCACTGTAGAATTTTAAGACTATCTGTGGCTTGTTCACAGGCCATTCAGGCATGCTCTGCAGGCTTCAGTAAGGTGATTTTGTAAAAATCTACACATGCTAATGAATCCAAGTTTCGTTAAATTATTAATCACAAAAAAAGTATCTTTCTTGTTCACACCTACTAGGATGGATATTATTTAAATTTAAACAAGAGAAGTGCTGCCAAAGATGTAGAGAGATTGGAACTCCACGTGCTTTGCTGGTTGGAGTGTAAATAATATGGCTGCTATGGAAAACGGTATGGCAGTACCTCAAAAAAATGAAACATAAAATCACCATGCTAGTAATTCCACTTCTGGGTATATACCCAAAAGAATTAAAAGCAGGAACTCGCATAGATATTTGTACACTCAAGTTCATAGCAGCTTTATTCACAATAGCCAAAAGATGGAAGCAACCCAAACAGCCACTGATGGATGAATGGATAAACAAAATGTGTTATATGCATACAAAGATCTTTCAGGCTTTAAAAGGAAGGAGGTTCTGACACATACTACAATATGGATAAACCTTGAAGACTTTATGTTAAGTGAAATAAGACAAGCTCAATGGGATAAATATTGCATGATTCCACTTACACAAGGTATCCAGGTAGTCAGATTTGTACACACAGAAATAATAGAATGGGTGGTTGCCAGGACCTTGGAGAGAGAGGGGAATGGATTGAATGGGGATAGGATTTCATTTTGGGAAGATGAAAAAGTTCTGAAGATGGATGGTGGTGACGATTGCAGAACAATGTAAATATACTTAATGCTGCTGACTAAAAATGTTTAAAATGGGGCATTTTATGTCCTACATATTTTCCCACAATAGAAAAGTCTTCTTTGTAGTTTTGTTGTAAGGGTTAAATGGATTAAAGTTAGTAAAGCAACTAACTAATGGTGCTTACACTCAGGAGGAGGGAAGGGGGCATGACTAAATAGTAGACATCATCATCATTGCCTTGAGTTTTCAGAAGCAGTGGGTGAACCCTATGAGTAGGATTAAACCAAGAGAAAAGAGAACGTTGATGAGTACAGAGACTCCAGGCTAAGAAGTGAGAGTATTATAACTAGACAGAAAGGTAGAGGGAATACAGGGCTATTCACAGAACAAAAAGGGTCTGGCCACCTGTCATTGTCCAGCTAATATGCAGAGATGGGGTTTTGGTCTAAACAAGCTTTATTTGTTAGAAAGCCAGCAATTCTGAAGAAAACAAGAGTAGCCTCTCTATTCTGTTCTGCTTCAGCTACAATTCTAATAACTTTTATAATGATATACAAGGTAACCAACTAGGAAAATTTTAACTTTTTCTGAGAGGAAGTAATATCAAAGTAGTCTCCATTCTAACACAGCAAAAGCAAAGTTTTATTTTGTTTTTTTGAGACCAAGTCTCACCATGTGGCCCTCAGTAGAGTGCAGTGGCATCACAGTTCACAGCAACCTCCAACTCTTGGGCATAAGCGATTCTCTTGCCTCAGCCTCTCAGGTAACTGAGACTACAGATGGCTACCACAAAGCCCAGCCATTTTTTGGTTGCAGTTGTCACCATTGTTTACCTGGCCTGAGCTGGTTCCGAACCCGCCAGCCTTGGTGTATGTGGCTGGCACTGTAACCACTGTGCTACAGGCGCCTAACAGAGCAAAATGTTTAAATACCAGAAAAGTGATTTTAACTTAAAAATACCTAAGAATCATCAAAGAAAACATCATATCATCAAGGTAACCTTTACTCTACCTGGATCACAACACCTATTGTCTATGTGTGACTACCTCCTCAGAGTCTCCTGAGATAAACACCCTCATAATCATGGAGAAACCCTAACTAGATAATCGGAGAAGGTGTGTGTGGGGAAGGCTGAGCAGTCTGGGTCAGCTGTACTGCTTCAGCCCAGCTTCTCAGACTCCAACTTGCATCTGCTTTTCTGGCTTCAGGGCTGCAGGGGGACCTAAGCCCAAAAGGCACTTTGGGAAGAAAAGAGGAGGACCTAAAAGAGATGAAGAAGGGAAAAGACTTGTTAAATCTGAATGTCAGATAAACAACAAAAAAATGTATACTACAAGTATGTCCAATATTTCATAACCCTGTTTTATTGCATGGGTTTTTTTTTTTTTGGTAGAGACGGAGTCTCACTTTATCGCCCTCGGTGGAGTGCCGTGGCATCACACAGCTCACAGCAACCTCCAACTCCTGGGCTTAGGCGATTCCCTCGCCTCAGCCTCCCGAGTAGCTGGGACTACAGGCGCCCTGCTATCTTTCTGTTTTGCAGTTCAGCCAAGGCCAGGTTTGAACCCTAGGTATATGGGGCGGATGCCTTACTTGATGAGCCATAGGCACCGCCAGCATGGGATATTTTTATACTAAAATGTATACATTGTTTATCTGAAATTCACCTAGACATCCTGGATTTCTATTGGATAATTCTGACAATCTTAGGCCAGAGGGCTGGAGCACCCTTCACTACTTTGCAATAAGTAACTCTAGAATGATTGCAGATTCTAGAATAAACTGGTATCTAGAAATCTGGACAGGGCAGTGGCTGGGGTCAGGACTGGGACAAGATTGTTAACATGGCAAACCTGTTCTTTCACGGGTGACTTTCAATAAATAGCAAGTTCTCTTAATAGTAACAGAGAAATTCATTCTTAAAACTAAAATTTGCCATCCCACTTTTGGAGAAGCCCACCTGTCAAAGTTCAAGGCAGGAACAGCCACAGTCCTGAAAGCTGTGGTTCCTCTGGCATCTCAGAGCAGAAGACACAGTTACTGATACCACCACCACCGCAGAGGGGTCTGGTTGAGAAAGGCCAAATTGCCACCTTGTGCCCAGAGGATCCCATGGGTCACCACCACCACCCCCCAGGGACCCTGCTTAACAGCCCCAGTCCTCCCAGCCCAGGCCTCAGGGGCGATTTGCATAGAGGGTAGTCACAGGTTCTTCTGAAAGCAGAGAGCTAAAAGGGCTTTGTCTATGTAAAACCAACATAGTTTTCCAGCCTCGGCCCTAAACTCCTAAACTGATTAAAAGCTGTGTTTTGAGAAGTGCCTGGGTTTTATGCTCAAGGTCCCCCTTCCCTCCTCGCTGTTTCCAGCTGCAGAGGCACTTCAGTGTGAAAGACCACACACCAGCAGCCCAGCGGGGGCAGAGGCCTGGAGGAGATTAAACCCCAGGTGGGCGGGCCTTCTTGGGCGCGGGCGGCTCAGGGAAGCCCCAGTGCACAAGGGAGCAGAGCACCGAGAGAGGAGTTCAAGGAGAGAGCAGCCATGAAACCGTGACACCACCCCCCACCCCCATGCACCCAAGCAGGTTTCTCATCTGTCCTGCAAGCAGTCCAGGGGACAGGGCGAAGGCAAGTCTACAGGGAAAAGAACAGGCAGCGCAGAGTGTGGCAGGCAAGGCGCTTTACTCCTTGATTTTTTTTTGTTTTAATCTAAACAAATTTATTGACCACATAACAAATTCAGTCTGGGTGAAAGTCCGGGTGGCAAAATGGAGACGTCGTTTGGGTCTTTAATCCCCACCCTAGGACAAGCTTGGGCAGTTTGCTGAGTGTCAGCTGGGCCATCGCCTGGCTTCCCAATCAGGGAGGCCAGGAAACGAAACTGAAAAGGCAGACGAGCTGTGTGGTTGGGTTGTTTCCTTTGCCCTAGTTAGGACAGACAGTGCAGGGAGCGCGTTTGTTTGCTCGCTGTTCATTGTCTCAGACTCGGCTGCCCTGCTCAGCCCTGGAGACGCAGCAGCCTGCACCCCGCAGGCTCCGGCAGCCTGCGTTTCAGCTAAATGAAGAAAGTGCGGAAGGCACACTGGGCGAGGGCCGCCCTTCCCACCTGGGTACTGCTTTGCCCTTCCTGGTGGCCCGTTTTCTGTTTTCTCAGGATCAGAGGGGATGTTTCTGAGGGTTTGGGGTTCCTCAGCCACTCTTCTCATACGAAGTAGAAGCCAATGAGGGTTGACTGTATGGCGTTGGGCATTGGTACCCGGCTCCTTTCTCCTTTGCCTTTGGAACCCATTGTCCTCATGCTGGGAGGCATTGCGGGTGGCCTTTCTGAGACCGCAGCTAGGGGCCTTCAGTGAGCCACTCTTTCTGCCCCTACCTGCCAAGCATCCTACCGTTTAATAAAATGAAGTTGTCAGGGGTTCAAGGAAATAAAAATAGGACAGTGGGCGCGTGAGGGAGGAGGCTCAACCTTCAGAGGGCAGACTTGAGCCCAGCACCACACAGGCAGGGTCCTGGGGAAGACCAGGAGGCCTCTCTACCCCCCTCCCCCTACCTCCTGGCTGCATGGGTGCCTCCCCCACTCATCCCCTCCCCCAACCCAGTTCTATAATGAAAAGTTCATGTTAAAAGCTTCACGTGAGATCTGATTTTCAACACTTTAATTGGATTAATAGAAGCAGTAGTAGAGTGAGCCACAGCCCTTCCTCCCAGACACCCCTCCCCCATGGCACCCTCTGCCTCCTGGGCACTCAGCTCTCTCTGCCTAGACTCAACCTCTCCAGTTCTCTCTCCTCGCTGTTCTCCGGTCTGTGTCTCCCTTCGTATCTTTCTTCCAGCTCAACCCCACCAGCCTCTTCCTCTCTGTTTCCAGCACTGAGCACTAGTAAAATTTTCTCTTTCTTCCTTAATGAAAGGAAGAGCAGTCTAGCAACAGAAAACCCTCAGGAATGGAATATCTCTAAAGAAATTGTGTTTTATAAGGTTCTGAAATATTTACTACCTACTAAGAGACGTACAGGATAGGAGCACTGAAAATCTGTAATTAAGTATGAATTAAATATAATTAGTGGGCAGCTGTTACTGTTAAAAAGTCCTCATTCTTGAGGTGCCTAACATTTCCTGAACATAATCTGGACCCATTTTTTTTTTTCAGATACAGCTAAAATACATAGGGAAAGAAAACCTCTATTTCCAGGCAGATATGGTGCCTCATGCCTATAATTCCAGCACT
Organism: Arctocebus calabarensis; assembly: GCA_963573935.1. NCBI lineage: Eukaryota > Metazoa > Chordata > Mammalia > Primates > Lorisidae > Arctocebus > Arctocebus calabarensis. Next base: position 1,748 of record CAUYON010039973.1, on the reverse strand, counting down.
CTGGGAGGCCGAAGCAGGTGGATTCCTTGCGCTCAGGAGTTTGAGACCAGCCTGAGCAAGAGTAAGACTCCATCTCTACTAAAAATAGAAAAAATAGCTAAGTGTGATAGCCCTCACCTGTAGTCCTACCTATTTGGGAAGCTGAGGCAAGAAGATTGCTCAGACCCAAGAGTTTGAGGTTGCTGTGAGCCATGATGTCACAGCACTCTACCAAGTGCAACACAGCAAAACTCTGTCTCAAAAAGAAAAAGAAAACACTCTATTTCCTCCTTTGATAGTCAATACCTTGGGGCTGGGAGGTACCATGTCTATAATAACAACTTGCACAATACCATGCCTGCTCAAAGCTCTGGGCAGGAAATCACCTGAGTCCTGGTATCTGCTCTGACCCCCAAGACTAGCTTGCAGTGAGGCCCTGGTCTTTATTTCTCTACTCTTAATTACTTAATGTACACAGTTAGAGGGTTGGTCTTAGTCAGTGGGCTCCAACATTTTTTTATTGCATGCCTCCAACAGCACAAACATTTTGAGCACCCTCCCCTGCTATATGTATATCTAGTTACAAGGTGTCTGAATATATTACTTGTATACATATATTATGTATACAATGTAAAGATTATTTTAAAGGATAAAATAAACATGAAATAAGTATTTTTATGTCTTATAAATCATGATGGCTTCAGTTTATCACTCACTGATATTTTAAAGCAAAATAATTAGTTATAACAAGATGCTTAAGTAGACTTCAAGGTCTTTTCAATTTGCTTTAGTCACTGATTTCTTGCCAGATCTTTGTTTTTAACCTCATGATGGGGGGAAAGGGGAGCAATATTGTTGTTTTAATATTATTTTGTAGGCTTAATCTATCTTTAAAAGAGTTTTTGCAGCATCCTTTAGGCTGCCTATATATTTTGAGAGGATAGGCATTAATTAAACAGTGTACTGGAGGCAGAGGGGGATGCAGGCAAGATGGCCGACTGGAGCCAGCTTTCCATAGAGGCTCCCGTCCAGAAGGAGAGTTAAAGGACAGAAGTTTAGCAAGAAAGCTGATGGTTCAGATCTGAGCCAAGAGAAAATGTTGAAGAATGCACATCAACCTTGCTGAGGCGAACTGCGACCCAAAGGATACAAACAAAAGGTACAAAATCCATCACCAAAATCCCCTCCCCCATGAGAACGGCTCCATACAGTACACTCCATACAAACAAGCAAGCAGAGTTCAAATATCCTCCCATTTTAGCCCATGGGAGAGACCCTCTAAAAACCAGACCTCCTTCCCCTTCTAGGGTGCCGTAGCACTCTCCTGCCAGGCATAAAACTGTATATATTCTCTACCTGCAATTTTGAACACCCAGCACTCCCCTCCACTCTCACCTTGAGGTCTGGAGGCCTGTCCCCTGTGGAGTCCAGATTCCTGGACATTTTCTCAAGAGGTGTAGATGGGGCATGGGCTGTTGCTGATCTGTGTTGATTCTCTGGCATGGGAGAAAGGAGAGGATAGTCAACTTCCAGGGAGCCATACAGGACTGGCAGTGCCCTGAGGCACAGAGCAGCAGCCGCAGTGGTGGAAACAATAGAGCTCACACCCCTGGGGATACTTTGTTTTTTTTTGTTTTTTATTGTTGGGGATTCATTGAGGGTACAAGAAACCATGTTACACTGGTTGCATTTGTTAGGAAAAGACCCTCTTACAATCGTGTTTTGCCCCCAAAAGGTGTGGCACACACCAAGACCCCAAGACCCCACCC
>CAUYON010039971.1:0-10908 GCA_963573935.1 Arctocebus calabarensis | reverse complement strand
GAGTGCCGTGGCGTCACACTGCTCACAGCAACCTCCAGCTCTTTGGGCTTAAGCGATTCTCTTGCCTCAGCCTCCCTAGTAGCTGGGACTACAGGCGCCCACCACAGCGCCCGGCTATTTTTTTGTTTTTGCAGTTCGGCCGAGGCCAGACTTGAACCCGCCACCTTCGGTATATGGGGCCGGTGCCCTGCTCGCTGAGCCACAGGAGCCGCCTGGACCTTGTGATTTTTATCTCAATTTTTTTTTTTTGAGACAGAGCCTCAAGCTGTCACCCTAGATAGAGTGCTGTGGCATCACAGCTCACAGCAACCTCCAATTCCTGGGCTCAAGCGAGTCTCCTGCCTCTGCTTCCCAAGTAGCTGGGACTACAGGTGCCCACCACAATGCCTGGCCATTTTTTTTTTTTTTGGTTGCAGCCACCATTGTTGTTTGGCGGGCCCGGGCTGGATTCGAACCCGCTAGCTCAGGTGTACATGGCTGGCACCTTAGCCTGTTGAGCCACAGGCGCCGACCCTTTTTTTTTTTTTTTTTTTTTTTTAGACAAAGTCTCACTATGTTGCCCTGGATAGAGTGCCGTGGCGGCACAGCTCACAGCAACCTCAAACTTTTGGACTTAAGCAATTCTCTTGCCTCTGCCTCCCAAGTAGCTGGGACTACAGGCACCTGCTACCACACCTGGCTATTTTTTGTTGCAGTTGTCACTGTTGTTTAGCAGGCCTGGGCTGGGTTGGAACCTGCCAGCCTTGGTGTATGTGGCCGGTGCCATAACCACTGTGCTATGGGTGCTGAGCCATTTCTCAGTGTTTTACATCTAAATGTTCTTAGCTAAAGCAGATAGGAGAATTCTAAATTTTTATTTTATTTCTTTGTCCTAGCTGCTGTGTTTGGATGGATTAGTATTATTCTCTAACAAGTTCACCTAAGTAAGCAATACCATGCCATAAATTGCTTCTGTTGACCACACAGTGACTGCTGAACACAGCTGTAGTCACTTAGTGGGGCTCTGCTGAATTCTGAATGAGTTTCCTTAGCTGGTCATGCTCATCACTATCATCATCCTTCCCATTTGACTAGTAAATAGTCCATCACCTACTACTCAAAGTGTGACCTGTGGGCCTTCTTCATCAGCATCACCTGGGAACATGTTTGAAGTGCAGATTCTCAGGCCCACTCAGCTCTACTGATACAGAGTCAGCAATTTAACAACATCCCCAGGTGACTTAGTGCACGTTAGAGTTGGAGAAACCCTGGCCCATGTTACATTATCTCATCTGACTCTCCTACTTATGAAGTAGGCAGAGCAAGTATTATTCCTTTCAATTCATGGCAATGGAAAGTGAGATTCAGAGGTCAGATAACTTACCCGTGCTCACATAACTAAGCAGAGAGGTTGAAATTTGAACCCAGCTCTTTCAAATCCAGATCCCAAACTGTCTCCTTTGGCAAGATTCATGAAGAGAGACAAGCAGCTGACTCAGTGCAAACATGTTATCCTCAGACAGGATTCCTCTGTGATTCTGACTGCCTTTCTCATGGGAGGCTGTGTAAGATGCTTTCCGAAAGAGGCGGAGCTATGATCATGAGCTTTGTTCTCCCTTCGATCTTGTCATTTTCTTTTCTTTTTCTTTTTTTTTTTAGAGACTTGGTTCTGCTCTGTTGCCCAGGCTGGCCTTGAACTCCTGGGTTCAAGCTGTCTTTCCTCTTTGGCCTCCCAGGTAGCTGGGATTACAGGCACATGACCTTCTCTTCCTCAGCCACCTAACAGCATCGCTAACCCTGGCCAACTACTTCACAAGCACAGGCTGTTAGCAATAATTGCGAGCACCTGTCACAGTGCCTGGCATTTAGTAGGCACTCAACAAATGTTTGTTGAGCCAAATAGAATTATCTAGCATTAGCACAAGCTCTCAATTTGACTTCCAAGGTGCACTGGTAAAGTGACTCTGATCTCTAGTCCTAGAGAAACATTTAAATTACAGGTTCTTCAGATAAGAAATGCCATGCCATCTTCTTAACCTGAAGGGCAGAGTCGCAAAACAAATTCTATTATCTGTGTGTACCTGTCTCCTGAGCAGGGCTCAAGTCAGGAGCTACAAGAGCCTAAAGTTGAGTGTGAAATTTGCATGCTTACACTGGAAAACAGGCTCTGTTGAATTTTCTATGACTGGAAGTAGGGAGTGTGGGAAAAGTCAAGAACATTGTCTGAACCAAGTTCAAAGCCAGGGGTCAGCAGGAGGAGATTACTGGGTGACAGTAACTGGGGTCTGCCTGTATCATTAACTGCTGAAATTTGGGGCTTTTTCTGAGATTGCTGACGATAGGAAAAACCTGAAGTTAACCAGACAGGGGACTTTAGTGCATCTAAATGGACACAGGGTTGAACAGGAAATGCCTAGTTTTCTTTGCTTGCTTCTTCAAGAAAGTAGAAATGAAGCAAAGTTCTGAGGAGTATTGAATTATCATGCTGCAAGAAGCTCTCTGAAGATCTGGGTTATGAAGATGGATCTCATTAGTAAATGTGACAGCTCTTCCACTCCTCCTTACATTTTAGCCTCTCATACCAAAATATAACACAAAGGAACACATTATCTTTTACAAGGAAGTTGTCAATCCTTACTCCCCCCAAGCAGCCCTCCCCCCAGGTTTTTCTACCTGGGTAGGGCTGGAGTTGTTGCTTTACCCACACGGTGTCATCCAGCCCTCTTTGTGTCTGGTGGTCTGTGAGCCACTGGAGAGAAAGAAACTTCTAACTTTGTCTTCCTTTGCATTTGCTTGCTTCAGATCCTAAGCTACAGAGAGAGTGAGCCCCGCATGCGACAAGACACCGTGTGGCCTTTGATCAAATGAAGACTGGAGAGGTTTGGTTCATCCTTGTCCAGCTTCTTTGGAAACCAGCACAATGACTATTTCCTTCCACATCATGATCTGGGGAGGTAGGATTCACCTATTCTCATATGGCTGGGAGAACATCTTCCCTGTGCCCCTACCCTGCTCAATTTATTTTGGCTAGGGGAAATCAGTAGCCTTGGGATTTTCTAAGAGAAAGAAAGAAAGTACCAGCTTCAGGGTATATCTATGAAATACACCAGCTTCAAGGAATTGTTTGTGGGGATATAAAACCCCATTCCTACTTCCCTTAATTTAGTTCGTTTATTTGTCTCATAGCATTGTTGGGAGGGGGTAGGTTTCTTTCCCTTCCTACTAATCTGCCTACACCGATCCTCTACTCCAGGCTATTTGCTGGTTTATTCATTTATCCAACAGGTGGGACACCAGTGGTGTGCAGAGCACAGTGAAGGCATGAGAGAGACACAATTATTTCTTCCTTACCATCCCAGTATTCCCTATGCAGACTTACGGCATTTTATTACATTTCTTTGATATGTTTCCACATATCTCCATTTAAAAGACAGTAAACAGGGCGGCGCCTGTGGCTCAGTGAGTAAGGCGCCGGCCCCATATACCGAGGATGGCGGGTTCAAACCCGGCCCCAGTCAAACTGCAACAACAACAACAAAAATAGCCAGGCGTTGCTGTGGGCGCCTGTGGTCCCAGCTACTGGGGAGGCTGAGGCAAGAGAATCGCCTAAGCCCAGGAGTTGGAGGTTGCTGTGTTCTGTGTGACATCACGGCACTCTACGGTGGGCGATAAAGTGAGACTCTGTCTCAACAAAAAAAAAAAAAAAAAAAAGACAGTAAACATCTTGAGGGAAAGAGTTATACTAATATTTGTTTTAATCCTAAGCATCTAGCCAAGGTATCTGGCACATGGGAAATATTTAGTATATGTTGACTAAACAGAATAAACAAGGAGGTTTGAGAAAAATTAATCAGAGAAGACCAAGGTTTCAGACAGAAACAAATCTAAGTTCCAAGTAGCCTAGGCTTAGGGGAAATTTCCACAATCATCCTGGGTTTGGATATTTCACCACTTCAACCTTGACATTGCTGCAGCCTCAGGTTGGTTGCTGTGCTATTGATAGTGTCACAAAGATATTTGTCAGTACTGAGGACAGCTGATACATCCTCACGTTGAGTGTTACCTGGGATATTTAATCAGTGATAGAGTATTTCTTAGAAACTATTGGAACAATATTTTGTTAATTGATTTGTAAAATTATCATTATTGATTTTTTTCAAGACAAAGTCTTGCTCTGCCGCCAGGCTAAAGTGCAGTGGTGTCATCTTAGCTCACTGCAACCTCAAACTCTGGACTCAAGTGATCCTCCTACCTTGGCCTCCCGACTAGCTGGGACTAGAGGTATGCACCACCATGCCCAGCCAAATTTTTCTGTTTTTTGTAGAGACAGGGGTTTCGCTCTTGCTCAGCCAGGTCTTGAGCACTTGACCTCAAGTGATCCTCCCACCCCAGACTCCCAGAGCGCTAGGATTACAGACATGAGCTACTGCATCCTGGCTAGATTTGCAAAATTATTAACATATCTATCAGTGTTCTTATTTTTTGTGTGCTTAAAAAAACTACTTTATTTAAATGTGAATGACATACAATAAGCTGAACACATTTAATATGTACTACTTGATGAGTTGGAGATAAGTATATACCCATGACAATGATGTAAACACATCCATACCTCCAAAAGATTGCTTTCTTTCTCTGTCTCTCTCTTTCTCTCCTTCCTTCCTTTCTTCCTTTTTCTTTTTTTTTTTTTTGAGACAGAGCCTCAAGCTGTCACCCTGGATAGAGTGCCATGGCATCACAGCTCATAGCAACCTCCAATTCCTGGGCTCAAGTGAGTCTCTTGCCTCTGCCTCCCAAGTAGCTGGGAGTATAGGCGCCGGCCACAATACCCGGCCATTTTTTGGTTGCAGCCGTCATTGTTGTTTGGCAGGTCCTGGGGCTGGATTCGAACCCGCCAGCTCAGGTGTACGTGGCTGGTGCCTTAGCCCGTTAAGCCACAGGCGCCGAGCCATGCCCAGCCATTCTTTGGTTGCAATAGTAGTTGTTCGGCGGGCCAGGGCTGGATTCGAACCCGCCAGCTCAGGTGTACGTGGCTGGCACCTTAGCCCACTGAGCCACAGGCGCTGAGCCCTTCTTTTCTTTTTTTGAGATAGAGTCTCACTATGTCACCCTTGGTAGAATGTCATGGTGTCACAGCTCATAGCAACCTCAAACTCTTAGGCTTAAGCAATTCTCTTGCTTCAGCCTCCCAAATAGCTGAGACTATAGGTGCCCACCATAATGCCTGGCTATTTTTTGTTGCAGTTGTCATTGTTGTTTAGCTGGCCCGGGCTGGGTTCGAACCCGCCACCCTTGGTATATGTGGCTGACACCATAACCACTGTGCTACGGGTGCCCAGCCTCTTTCTTCTTCTTCTTTTTTTTTTTAAACAGTCTCCCTTGGATGCCCTGGGTAGAATCCCGTGATGTCATAGCTCACAGCAACCTCAAACTCCTGGGCTTAAGGGATCCTCTTGTCTCAGCCTCCCAAGTTAGCTGGGACTACAGGTGCCCACCACAACACCTGGCTCGTTTTTTCTATTTTTAAGAGAGACGAGGTCTTGCTCTTGTTCAGGCTGGACTGGAACTCCTGGGTTCAAGCAATCCACCTGCCTTGACCTCCCAGAGTGCTGAGATTACAAGTGTGAACCACCTCACCTGGCCGATTGTGCACGTTCTTGGACAGAATCATAAAATGTGAAAATATTATAGAAGGAAATTTGCACTTTTCTTCTCACAAATCAGAAACTGAAGCCCAGAGACTGAGCAAGAACATGTTTCCAGCTAATGGCAGAGCTGGGATTAGTACCAAAGCTTCCCAATTCACAGTAGAAACCATGGGGAAGATGGCAGTGGCTGTGTAAAAATTACTTCTCTCTCATTCAGGGAACCTAAGCATTGTTTCCTACTTCATATATATACAGAAGTTTTCCTTTCATCTTTCTCTGTCTCTCTATCCCTCCCTCTTTTCCTTCTTTCCTTCTTTTCTTTTTAATGTTAATTTAATTTACAGTATTGAACACTTTTGGTGTTGCAGGCACTATGGTAAGAGTATTTTTTTTTTTTTTTAGACGGTGTCTCACTTTATCACCCTCAGTAGAGTGTCGTGGCGTCATTACTCACAGCAACCTCAAACTCTTGGGCTCAAGCGATTCTTTTGCCTCAGCCTCTCAAGTAGCTGGGACTACAGGCACCCGCCACAATACCTGGCTACTTTTAGAGATGAAGTCTCACTCTGGCTCAGGCTGGTCTCAAACCTGTGAGCTCAGGCAATCCACCCGCCTCCGCCTCCTATGCTAGGATTACAGGCATGAGCCACCGCTATGGTAAGAGTTTATATGCATTCTCTCATTTAATCTTCACTCAATCCTGTGAGGTAAACATAATAATATTAACAGTAACAATAGTTATCGATCATCCTTTTACACAAGAGGTGTAGGAAAATGAAACAACTTGCCCAAGATCCCACAATTAGTAAGTGGTAGAGTTGGAATTCAAAGCCAAATAGGTCTCACTGCAGAGTCCATGTTGTCAATTATGGCGCTATAGTTTTTTTTACATCTTTATGCAGATTTCAGCAATGGCCCACTATGGAGATCTGAGCTCCCTTACTGACAAAGTGATCAGCTTTGTTAAGTAGGTACTAGGATCCATCTATTTTATGCATATCTCCACTATTGCTGTTCATAATTATTTGTTTTTATGCCCATCTGCTACATAAGAGTGGAACGTGAAGGGACTGTCTTTCATCATTTTATTTCCAGCACCCAGCACAGTGCCTTGCACATAGAACGTGTATAATACGTGCTGAAAAAAATAAATAGATAGGTTCGGCGCCTGTGGCTCAGTGGGCTAAGGCGCCAGTCACGTACACCTGAGCTGGCGGGTTCGAATCCAGCCTGGGCCCGCCAAACAACAATGACGGCTGCAACCAAACAAAAATGGCCAGGTATTGTGACGGGCGCCTGTAGTCTCAGCTACTTGGGAGGCAGAGGCAGGAGACTCGCTTGAGCCCAGGAATTGGAGGTTGCTGTGAGCTGTGATGCCTTAGCACTCTATCCAGGGTGACAGCTTGAGGCCTAGTTTCAAAAAAAAAAAAAAAGAAAGAAAAGAAAACGGGGTGGATGCGCCAAATATGCTGCCCCTTCTTCCTCTGACCTCTTGCCCACGACCACAGAAGGTACAGCAGCGTCTTCCTTTTGTCACCAGGTGGTCCTGGTGGAGGGCAGCGAGCGTCTGGGAGGCTGGATTCGCTCAATCCGTGGGTCTGATGGTGCTATTTTTGAACTTGGACCTCGAGGAATTAGGCCTGCGGGAGCCCTGGGAGCCCGGACTTTGCTCATGGTGAGAAGCTTGTGGAATATGTAGGAGAGGCTGGGGAGGAGGCTTTCACTAGGGTATAGAGTTTAGGGGAGGATGTATATTTTAGTAGGTCAGACCTTTCTTTAGTTTCTCCTCTTCCTGAGGACGCATGGAGAGTAGGTTTCTGAACTTGGCTTGGACTCACAAGTGTTGCCTGTCCGTGGAGACCATCCGGCTGCCCAGAACAGGTTCCTCTATGTAGGCGGTGCCCTGCATGCCCTACCCACTGACCTCAGGTAACACCATCACCCCCTTACTGCTCATTTCTCTACTTTGCCCTTATCCTCCCATCTTTTTCATTTTTTCACCCTCTCAGTCCTCCCAGCCAAAGGGGGCCAAAGGGATGGAAATGACCCCCTGGAGCTGGAGAGGTGAATCAGGAATTCCCTCCTCACTGTGCCTTCCTCCATGCAGGGGGCTACTCCGCCCTTCACCCCCCTTCTCCAAACCTCTGTTTTGGGCTGGGCTGAGGGATCTGACCAAGCCCCGGGGCAAAGAGCCTGATGAGACTGTGCACAGTTTTGCCCATCGCCGCTTTGGACCTGAGGTGACACTGCTCAGAGACACCAAACCTCCTCCCTCCTAAACTAGCTGCAAAGCTCCCTACTGAAATGTTACCTACCTAGGGCCTCTTCTGTATCATTTGGGGATGCCCTTCTCTTTGTGCCCCTCCCATAATTCCCAAAACTTAGTGTTGGGGTGAATGCCTTTGCTTCCTTCTTATCCTTCTATTATGTTGGGAATAACTCCAAATCTAAGTCTGGCCCCACCCCTGTTCTCTATCAAGCAGGGGCAGTAGAAATCAGTCAGTGCAGCTTATTACTTGGCCTCTAAGTCCCAGTCTCACCCTTAAGGTGGCATCTCTAGCCATGGACAGTCTCTGCCGTGGAGTGTTTGCAGGCAACAGCCGTGAGCTCAGCATCAGGTCCTGCTTTCCCAGTCTCTTCCAAGCTGAGCGAACCCATCGTTCCATATTACTGGGGCTGCTGCTGGGGGCAGGTGAGGGCAGGGTTGGTTCAAAGGGTGAAGATCTTAAGGAATGCCAAAGTGAGGGACTGGGGCCAAGGGATAATATTTTTTTCTTTTTTAATTAACTCATAGCTGTGTACATTAATGCAATCAGTGTGCTGGTTTCATATACAATTTGAAATATTTTCATCAAACTGATTAACACATAGCCTTCATGGCATTTTCTTAGTTATTGTTAAGACATTTATATTCTACATTTAGTAAGTTTCACCTGTACCCTTCTAAGAAGCACCGTAGGTGTGGCCCCACCAATTACCCTCCCTCCACCCATCCTCCCTTTTCCCTTCTCTCCTCCCTTCCCTTTCCCCATATTCTTGTGCTATAATTGGGTTATAGCTTTCATATGAAAGCTATAAATTGGTTTCATAGTGGGGCTGAGTATATTGGATACTTTTTCTTCAAGGGATACTATTTTGATGATTCTTTTTTGCTTCCTCTATAGGGCAGAGCTCACAGCTAGACTCAGCACTCATTCGTCAGGCCCGGACTGAACGCTGGAGCCAGTGGTCACTCCGAGGAGGCCTGGAGACGTTGCCCCAGGCTCTTGAAACTCACCTGACCAGTAGAGGGGTCAGGGTTCTCAGAGGCCAGCCAGTCTCTGGGCTCAGCCTCCATACAGAAGGGCGCTGGAAGGTAGGAGTGCCCTGAAATATAATGAATCTATCACTATTTCTCTTTGTCCAAGTGGTCTAACCAGGCCAGTTCTTATAGGACTGGGGTTACTCATTGTTTTCCTGCTTTAGAAGCTCTTTAGATATGGGCTGCCCTAAGGCCCTAAGGTTCAGCCTTATTTGTTCTCAAGACCCTTTTGGTGCAAATTTGTGGATAGTAGTACTTATAAATGGTTCAGGGATAGGGGAAAGAACTACCCAGCTTCACAGAACATTTCAGAGCAGCCATACTGGCTTCTTTCTGACCCACTTCTTGGAGTATGTAGAAGCATGATTTTTATGCAGTCTTTCACAGTCACCCGGTTTCTTCATCCTTGGTTAGTACCCAGTCTCTCCTGACACTTGCGTACCTGGGAAACTGAAATATAGTCTCATTTCACCCAGAAAATTCTCAGTTCTCGCCACTGTTTTCATCCTCTCAGGTATCTCTAGGGGACAGCAGTCTGGAGGCTGACCACATTATTAGTGCCATTCCAGCTTCAGGTAATGAGGTAGCCATCTTCCCCAACCAATGTGAGGCAATAGCAATACCTCCCTGGGCCAGCAGAATCACATTATGCCCCTGAACCAATCATGCCTACAGGTGTCTGACTCCAAAGAGAATTGACAAAATTGTACTGTGAATGTCTCCTAAATGAGCCCTCTGCCTGATCTCTTCCAGTGCTCAGCAAGCTGCTCCCTGCTGAGGCTGCACCACTGGCTTATGCCCTGAGTACCATCACTGCTGTGTCTGTAGCTGTGGTGAATCTGCAGTACGGAGGAGCTTGTCTGCCTGTCCAGGTGTGATACAGAAGGGAAGGGGAGACATGGGCTTAGCTGGCACTTCCCTCCTGACGTATGGATTTCCTTCTCTCCAGGGATTTGGACACTTGGTGCCATCCTCAGAAGACCCAGGCATCCTGGGAATTGTGTATGACTCAGTTGCTTTCCCTGAGCAGGATGGGAGCCCCCCTGGCCTCAGAGTGACTGTGAGAGGAGGAAACTTAGCATAGTGGGGTTTCCAAAGGGCTCTTCTATGCCACAGTGTAGGCAAAGCCAAGACTGGTTTCTGTTACATTTCCTCCCTAGGTGATGCTGGGAGGTTCCTGGTTACAGAAGCTGGAGGCCAATGGCTGTGTCTTATCTCAGGAGCTATTACAACAGCAGGCACAAGAAGCTGTTGCCACACAATTAGGACTGAAGGAGCCACCAAGTTATTGCTTGGTCCATTTACACAAAGTGAGTGTGATAAACTGCCCTCAGCTTTTCAATGCAGGCCTTAAGGCAATGTGTGTCATTATATGCCAATCAACGTGGGACAGCAATAATAAACTTTGCCCTGAATCCTTTCCTCTCTCCTCAGAACTGCATCCCCCAGTACACACTAGGCCACTGGCAAAAACTGGGTAAGTTGGGAAAGCAGTGAGGTTGAGCAGGGTCGAGGAATTTTGACCCCCAGCTATAACATTCCTTTCACCTTCTCCTTCTAGAGTCAGCTAAGCAATTCCTGGCTACTCAAAGGCTGCCCCTGACGCTGGCTGGAGCCTCCTATGAGGGGGTTTCTGTCAATGACTGTATAGAGAGTGGGCGCCAGGCAGCAGTCAGTGTCCTGGGCACAGAATCTCACAGCTGATCTCCAACTCCCACTCATGAAAATAAACATTGCTGGAGCTTGGTGTGGTCTGACTGTTCTGTCACCTATGGGCATAGGAGTGGACAGGAGTAAAAAGAGGCAGAGCATGCCTGGGATACAGAAAGCAGGAGCAGAGGCGAGACAACAATGTCCTTTATTAGAAAATATATCAAAATCCCAGCCCCCTGAGCCAGGACCAGTGAGGGAGCTACCCCAGCACTGCCACAAAGTGCCCAGGGAAGGGCTTCCTTCACCAAACAACTTCCCAGGAGAAGC
>CAUYON010039968.1:0-19219 GCA_963573935.1 Arctocebus calabarensis | reverse complement strand
TCAAGCTGTCACCCTGGATAGAGTGCTGTGGCATCACAGCTCACAGCAACCTCCAATTCCTGGGCTCAAGCGAGTCTCTTGCCTCTGCCTCCCAAGTAGCTGGGACCACAGGCGCCTGCCACAATGCCCCGGCCATTTTTTGGTTGCAGCCGTCATTGTTGTTTGGCAGGCCCAGGCTGGATTCGAACCCACCAGCTCAGGTGTACATGGCTGGCGCCTTAGCCCGCTGAGCCACAGGCGCCGAGCCAGTTCCCTGAATTTTATACTGTATCATCCAGAAAATTATAGTATCTACATTGAATTTGTAGATTTATGTCATTCTATTTCTTTAGGGTTAGAGAATACATTAGAGAACATTTCTAGGTTAATAGTCATTTTTTTAATAATTCCACTCCTATGAATAAGAAACAGTATTCTTATGTCTTTCCTTTCATCTGTATTTAAATTAAGAACTCTTTCCATGGCCACTTTGTGAATATGTGTTTTTCTTTCAGGGACTGTTGATATTCAGGGATGTGACCATAGAATTTTCTCCAGAAGAATAGGCATGCCAGGACCTTGCTCAGCGGAATTTATATAGGGATATGATGTTAGAGAACTACAGAAACCTGGTCTCTGTGGGTGAGGATAACTTCATTACATAATTACTGTTCCACACTTAAGGATTTCACATCCTTCCTTTGTAAAATTTTTTTTTTCTCCTTTATACAATAGAGTTTTAGATCTTTGTTTCCAAGGAAAACTTGGGGATTTGTTGCTATAGAAAAAAATCTTCAAGATGTTTTATTTTGATTTTTTTTTTTACTCTTTTGTAAACTGATATACGTCCTTCACCCTAGATTAGAGATAATTTAAAAAAATTTAGTGACACAAAATATTGTTACCCACACCTTAAAATCCAATGTGCACAATTAATATTTTTTTGCACTATCAATTTTTGGGTCACTGATACCAGGTAATACAGATAAGGACGGACAAATTTTACATACTTCCTCAATATCTAAGGTTTGTCAGGAAAGGTTCTTTTTGATTAATTTTCTCAAATCTATAATGTTCTCTCTTCTCTATTGAGCACAGTACTGGGTTGGTGATTAGAGAATCCTAGCAAGGCTCATGTTCCTTTTTTCTAATAAAACAGGTCTTGCTGTGTCTAAGACAGACCTGATCACCTGTTTGGAGCAAAGAAAAGAGTCCTGGAATGTGAAGAGACGTGATGCAGTAGCAGAAGACCCAGGTAGATGGGAGTGAAGGAAGCAGACAAAGCAGGTGAGAGGTCCAAAGGTCTAGGAGGAAGTCAGACCTGTAAAAGTGGTTTGTTTGGGAAGCTCTGCTGCGATGGAAATTTTCTTTCTTTTCTTTTTTTTTTTTTTGAGACAGAGTCTCACTTTCTTGTCCCCAGTAGAGTCCTGTGGCGTCATAGCTCACAGCAACGTCAAACTCTTGGGCTCAGTGATCCTCAGCCTCCCAAGTAGCTGGAACTATAGGCACCTGCCACAACGCCTAGCTGTTTTTATTGATTGATTTATTTATTTTAGGAGTGGGATCTCGCTATTGCTCAGGCTGGTCTTGAAGCAAGCCACCTGTCTCAGCCTCCCAGAGTGCTGGGATTACAGGTGTGAGCCACCACACCCGGCCTCTTTTGTTATCTTTAAAAGAACCTCATACTTACTTTTATATTAAATCTAACAACTTACAACTCACCAACAGTGTACAGGATTTTTTTTTCTTTGCATTCTTGTCAAAACTTTTCTTTTTGGTATTAGTCATCCTAACAGGTATGTATAAAGTGATGTCTCATCATGATTTTGCTTTGTAATTCCCTAATGATTGGTAATATTGAGTACCTTTTCATATACCTGTTGGCCACTTTTATGTCTTTATTAGGAAATATTAAGCCTCATAAGTCTGTCTTTCAATTGGTTAGTATGTTCATTATCATTGTTTTTGCCTTTGATTTATATGAATTTCTTACATAATTTGGATATTCACCTCTTATCAGGCATGGTTTCCTGAAGTTTTCTCTCATCTTACAAATATTCTTATTTTATTGTTTTCTTTGCTGTGTACAAGGTTTCATGTTTATATTTGCTTTTGGCATCATATTCAAAAAGTCCAACATCTGTTGAGTGAATAATGCTTTCGGCAACGTCTCAGAGAATAAGACCTGCAATTAAAATTGTTTATCTAAAACTATTTTAATACTTTTAATTAAAAACAAAACCACAAAACAAAGCTCTAGGGGGAAAGAAGCTGATTGAATGCTTGACTTTTAACAGACCATCTGGAGGCAGTCATCCATCTTAAGGAGTGGTCTGGAAATTCTAAAATTTTATGTCTCCTCATTCAGAGTATCCGTAGGAAAAGTTCCCTGCTTTTACTTATCTCTTACTTATGCTAGAACTAATAAATAATATTCTTCCAAAGTTCATGAAGTATTTTTATGTGACCTTAGAGATAATAAGAACTATTTTTATGAAATTTAATAGTGCTCACAAAATAATATAAAGATATGAATAATTCCACAGTGAATGTATCAAGTTTAATTATACTAATTAAGTTTTTTTTGTGTGAGACAGAGCCTCAAGCTATCACCCTGGATAGAGTGCTATGGCTTCACAACTCACAGCAACCTCCAATTCCTGGGCTCAAGTGAGTCTCCTGCCTCTACCTCCCAAGTAGCTGGGACTATAGGCGCCCACCACACGCCTGGCCATTTTTTGGTTGCATCCATCATGTTGTTTGGCGGGCCCAGGCTGGATTCAAACCCGCCAGCTCAGGTGTATGTGGCTGGCGCCTTAGCCCGCAGAGCCACAGGCGCTGAGCCAATTATACTAACTTGTAAATTGGATTTTTTCTTTCTCGTTTGAAGAATTCTATTTGAGCTAATATTTCTTGTTATTTTTCCTTTCTTTACTCACCTTTTGTAATTGAAATAGTTAAGTTGGTTGCGTTTATTGTGTCAATTTGTGTAGGTAAAACTGGAGAGGCTATGTAAGTCATAGGTTGTTTTGACATTTATGTAAAGTGGAAAAACACAAGACAGCAGTAGGTGTGTAACACGTGCTTCAGAATTAGCAGTAAGCATTCCTGTTGGAGTGAATTTAATGCTCCATATAAAAGATAGAAAATATCCATATGTAGAAATGGCACTGATTATTCATGCAGAAAGAGTACACCTATTCCCAGGCTGTACAATTATCTCTCTCTGATTTTAGAGAGAATTCTTCTGTCCTTTCTTATCTCCAGTTCTTTGGTATATCTTTATATTCATCTCCCAGCTACAAATGCATCTTAGCCCTTCTCTTTTCTTTTGTTATGGCTAACAGCTTTCTCACTCTTCTCCCCACCTTGTCATTTCCACAGTCCCTTTTAGGTTTTTAAGTCCTTTGGGGTTTTTTTAATGTGGTAAAAAATTGTTTTGTGTGTAGAGTTTGAGAGCATTTATAGATTATAAATGAAACATTCGGATCACTTAATTGATAGAAGTTTGTAGTGTCCATTTATCAGCAGTTAAATCAGGTAGTTAGCATTGTTTGTCCTTGTTTATAAAAGGAAAATGTTATTAGATCCTTATTCAAAGTGTGATAAATATTAGTAGGCAATAATAAAAGTGGGCCTTAACATACTGTAAATGATACATAAAGAAACATCAGAATTTAGAAATTTCTTAAGATTAGTTACATCCTAGAAATAAGATTTTAGAAGAGTTAAGTAATGAATTCTGAATTTAGTTTCTTACTTAATTCTTAATAATACAACTTAATGTTTTTTATGCAGAATCTTCTATTTCTTTTTTCAAGACAGTGTCTCATTCTGTAACCCAGACTAGAGAGCCATGGTGTCAGCCTAGCTCACAGCAACCTTAAATTCCTGGGTTCAAGCAATCTTTCTGCCTCAGCCTTTCTAGCAGTGGAGAGTGGGTGCTTGCCACAATGCTCGGTTAATTTTTCTATTTTTAGTAGAGAGAGGGTCTTCCTTTTGCTCATGCTGGTATTGAATTTCTGAGCTCAGGGAATCTTTCTGCCTCAGTCTTCCAGAGAACTAGGATTGCAGGCATGAGCCACCATACTTGGCCCTGAATTTTCTTTTTGAGTTTGCATATAGTGTTGGAAAATAACAGAATAAAGTCTATAGATTCAAAATTTGGAATGTGGGCGGGGGTGGTGGCTCATGCCTGTAATCCTAGCACTCTGGGTGGCCAAGGAGGGTGGATTGCTTGAGCTCATGAGTTGGAGACCAGCCTGAGCAAGAGGGAGACCCCGTCTCTAAAAATAGAGGGATTGTGGTGGGTGCTTGTAGTCCCAGCTACTTGGGAGGCTGAGGCAAGAGAATCACTTGAGCCCAAGAGTTTTAGGTTGCTGTGAGCTAAGCTGCTGCGGCACCCTACTGAGGGTGCCAAACTAAGACTCTGTCTCAAAAAAGAAAAGAAAAGAAAAGAAAATTGGAATGATCCTTCTTTTCTGGAAATTGCGATCTTGGGGAATATCTCATTCATATTACCTTATTTTATTTGTCCTATTTTAATGGGAGCAGTTCACAGTCCACTGCTTTCATTCTTAGTCACCTCTCTATAACCAACTCCTTGTTTATTCTCTATAAAAATCTCAAAGATTTTTAGGGTTTGGACTGAAACATTTCATCACTGATTTTGGATGCACACGTTTTTTTCTTTTTATGGAGTAGCCAGAGATGAAATCGTTAACACTGCCTGTCACGTTAGTGTTGTTCATACCTTCACATCAGTACCAGGAAATCCAGGTAGGCTGATGCTGAAGTAAGAGTCCTAATGTATATTGGTCATTGCTATGTTCTATGCTGGGTTCTACACATACTGGTAAATATCAGTACCTATGCTTATCACTAACAAAATGACAGAAACCTCACATAACATATATATATATATATATATTTTTTTTTTTTTTTTTAAGACAGAGTTTCACTTTTGTTGCCCTTGGTAGAGTGCCATGGCATCACAGCTCACAGCAACTTCAAACTCTCGGGCTTAAGTGATTCTCTTGCCTCAGCCTCCCAGGTAGCTGGGACTACAGGCACCCACTACAATACCCAGCTATTTTTGTTGGTGGTGGTGGTGGTTGTTTGTTTAGCAGGCCCGGACTAGATTTGAACCCACCAGCCCCAGTGCATGTGGCCAGCGCCCTAATCACTGAGCTACGGGCACCCAGCCAGAATCTGTATTTTTATGTAGGTTAGCTAAGCTTATGACAAAGAGACAGTCCCAGTACTTACAAAGAGACAGTCCCAGTACTGCTCTCTTACCATAGTTTGAAAATTAATTTATTCATTTTAAATTGACATAAATTGTATTTATCATGTAAAACATGTTTTGAAGAATATATACTTTGTCAAATGCTTAATTCAAGATAATTAGCAAATGCTTTACCTCACCGTTATCTTTTTTGTGTTGAGACTACTTACTATCAGTTGTCTTAGCATTTTTCAAAGATAACAATTTATCACTAAATATAGTCACCATGCTGTATAAAAGCTCTATAGAACTTAATCATCCTAAATATGTATACTTTGACAGACATCTCCCCAAATCCCTTTTCCTAAGAACCCCAGCCTTTAGTAGCACCATTCTTCTTTCTACTTCAAAGAGATCAACTTACTTAGATTTCACATATGAGTGAGATCATGAAGTACTTATGTTTCTGTGTGTCTCATTTCAATTAACATAATGTCCTCCAGATTCATCCATGTGATGGAAAATGTCAGTATTTTCTTTTTTATAACTAAATTATGTTCCATTTATTCTTTATCCATTAATTTAATGATAGACCCTGAGTTTGATTCCAGATGTAGATTATTGTAAATAGAGTTTCTTTTTTGTTGTTGTTATTATTGCAGTTTGGGGCCGGGCTTGCATTCGAACCCACCACCTCTGGCATATGGGGCTGGTGCCCTAGTCCTTGAGCCACAGAGTTTCAATGAATATGGGAGTGTAGACATTTCTTCAACATAGTGATTTGATTCTTTTGGATAAATTATCAGTGGTATGACTGCTGTATTATATGGTAGTTTTACTTTTAGTTATTTGAGCACTTTCTATACCGTTTTTCACAATGTCCATACTGATGTACATTCACCCAAAGAACATGCAAGTGTTTCCTTTTCTGCACATCTTTTCTAACACTTACTATCTTTTGTCATTGTACTAGTCATTCTAAGAAAAGAGTGAGTTAAGATTTGTCTTTTAGTGGTTTAGACTTGTCTTTCTCTGGTGATCATTGATGTTGAGCAATTTTTCTTATGTCTTTTGGCCATTTGAGACAGAGTCTCAAGCTGTTGCCCTCCGTAGAGTGCTCTGGCGTCACAGCTCACAGTAACCTGTTGGGCTTAAGCAATTCTCTTGCCTCTGCCTCCCAAGTCGCTGGGGTTACAGGTGCCCACCACAATGTTCAGCTACTTTTTGGTTGTAGTTGTCATTGTTGTTTGGCAGGGCTGGGCTGGATTCGAACTTGTCAGCTCCAGTGTATGTGGCTGGAGCCCTAGCTGCTGAGCTACAAACACCAAGCCTCTTTTGTCCATTGTATGTCTTTTGTCATTTAAGAGTGTCTATTTAAGTCTTTACTTCATTCTTTTTTTTTTTTTGAGACAGTCTCAACTATGTTGCAGGCCACAACGTCCAGCTATTTTTTTGTTGTAGTTGTCGTTGTTTGGCAGGCCCAGGCTGGATTTGAACCCACCAACTCCGGTGTATGTGGCTGGTGCCCTAGCTGCTGAGATACAGGCACCAAGCCCTTTAGCTCATTTTTGAAAAGCTACTGGGTCTTTCTTGTATAGTTTTTTCATATATTTCAGATACCAATGTCAAGTGTATAATTTCAAAGTATTTTCTCATGATTATGTATTTAATGCAGTTGAGTTAGTTTTTGTATGTTCTGTGAATTCATGGTCTCATTTCATTGTTCTATATTTAGATATCCAGTTTTTCCGGTACCATTCAGTAAAGAAATTCTTGATTCCCTGGTGTGTTTTCTTGTCACTTTTGTCTAAAATCAATTAGCTTTGAATACATTGATTTATTTCTGGGCTCTCTATTGCTCCATTAGGTTATGTTTCTCTTTTTATGCCAGTACCATACTTTTGGGTTACTAGTTACTATATACTTCCTAATGTATTTCAAAGTCAACTAATGTGATGTCTCCAGCTTTGTGTTTTTGCTCCATTGCTTATGTTATTTAGGTTGTTCTGTGATAACATGCATGTTAAAATTTTTCTCAGTAGTTCAGTGAAGAATGTCATTTTGACAGAATCAAAATCATTGAAGCTGTAGATCATTTTGTGCAGTATAGACATTTTAATGATATTAATTGTGCATATCTTCATGGAAAGATAAATCTTTCCACTTATTTTTACTTTCTTCAATTTCTTATCTCAGTGTTCCTTAGTTTTGAGCATAGAGATGTTAACACCTTTTGGGTTATAATTATTTCTAAGTATATATTTGGGAGCTATTGTGGATGTGATTGTTCTCTTGATTTCATTTTTGTTGTTGTTGTTGCAGTTGTCGTTGTTGTTTAGCAGGCCCAAGCTGGATTCGAACCATCCAGCCTCAGTGTATATGGTCAGTGGGAGTCGCCACTCTTGATTTCATTTTCAGATAATTTTTAGTGTATAGAAGTTTTGTGTCCTGGACAGCGCCTGTGGTTCAAACCCGGCCCCGGCCAAAAACTGCAAAAAAAAAAAGTTGTGTCCTACAAGTTTACTGAATTTTAATGTTCTAAATGTGCACTTTTCTTAAGGTTTAGTATGTATAAGATTATGTAGTCTGCAAACAGAGACAGTTTAACTTCTTTCTTCTTATTCTGGATGCTGTTTATTTCATACTGTAATTGCTGTGGTTTGGGCATTTGTTACTGTGTTGAATAGAAGAGGCAAGAGAGGTCAACCGTGACTTTTTCAAGATGCTTAGTAGCAACTACAACTGTTCTCCATTTGCCATGATGTTTGCTTTGCATTTATCATACATGGCCTTTATTGGGTTAAAGTGCACTTGTTTTATACCTTATTTGGTAAGAGTTTTTATCATGAGGAGATGTACAAATTTGTCATATCTTTTTCCTGCATCTATTTTTTACTTTTTGAGACAGTCTCATTATGTCACCCTCAGTAGAATTCTGTGATGTCACAGCTCACAGCAACCTCAAACTCTTGAGCTTAAGCAATTCATTCTCTTGCCTCAGCCTCACCAGTAGCTGGGACCACAGGCACCCACCACAATTGCCCAGCTATTTTTTTGTTTTGTTGTTTAACAGTTGTCGTTGTTGTTTGGCAGGCCCTGGGCTGGGTTCGAACCCTCCAACCCTGAGGTATGTGGCTGGCACCCTTGCCACCGAGCTACAGGTGCTGAGCCTTTCCTGCATCTATTAAATGTTGTTGATGGTTCTGTGTTATGTCATTCTGGGAAGAAGAAAAATCTCACAAATTCCCACTTGTATGTGGGAGCTAAATATTAAAATGATTTGATCTCCTGGAGACAGAGAGTAAAATGATAATTACCATAGGCTAGCAAGTATAACTGGGAAGAGGAGGATAAAGTGGGGGTGATTAATGAGTGTAAAATATAATTAGGTAGTTACAATGATATTTGATAAAATAAAATGTGAGTATAACGAACAATAAATAGTGTATAATTTAAAGTATCTTAAAGAGTGAAGTTGAATTTTTGTTTGATGGGGAACAGTTTAGTTCTGTTTTTTTATCTCATTACTTGTTATTGGTTTACTTGGGTTTTGATTTTATCCTGGTTCAATCTTGGAGGTTGTATCTGTCAAGGAATTTATCAATTTTCTTCTAGTTTTTCTGATGTATTGGCATATGTTGCTCATAGTATGTCTAATGACCCTTGGAATTTCTGCTGTATCAGTTGTAATATCTCCTTTTTTATATCTGATTTTATTTATTTGAGTATTCTCTTTTTTCCTTAGGTAGACTAGCTAACAGCGTGTCAATTTTGTTTATCTTTTTTTTTTTTTGTTAGAGACACAGTCTCACTTTATCGCCCTTGGTAGAGTGCTATAGCATCACAGCTCACAGCAACCTCCAGCTCTTGGGCTTAGGTGAGGCTTGCCTCAGCCTCCCAAGTAGCTGGGACTACAGGCACCTGCCACAAAACCTGGCTATTTTTTTGTTGCTGCAGTTTGGCCGAGGCCAGGTTTGAACCTACCACCTTCAGTATATGGGGTTGGCGCCCTACCCACTGAGCAACAGATGCCACCTTTGTTTATTTTTTTAAATGAACAACTTTATGTTTAGTTGATCTTATGTATTGTTTCTTTGTTTTTAATTTTATTTTTGCTCCGATTTTTAGTATTTAATTTCTTCTACTGATTTTAAGTTTAGTTTGTCCCGTTTATCTAGTTGTTTGAGATGTATCATTAGGTCATTTATTTGAAATATTTCTACTTTTTGATGTAGGCACTTACTGTTATGAACTTTCCTGCTATTAGTGCTTCTGCTGTATCATCAGGTTTTGATTTGTTGTGTTTTCATTCTTAATCTTTTTATTGACTCACTGGTCATTCAGGAGTATATTATTTAATTTTCGTGTATTTGTCTTGTCTTTCCCCTGGGTATTATAACTATTGGGAAGAGTATTCCTCAGTGAGCAAGTGTCGCATCCTCTTCGGCCCTGGTCTTGATCGCAGCAGAAAGGAACCAGGTGGGATGCGGTTTAGAAGCACAAGCTTGTAGGAGGCGGGCTAACCTTGATTGCAGGGTAGCCCCGAGCAACCTCCGCTGTAGCCTTTTATTGAGACAGCACAAGACAGGCGAGGGGAGTATTAAACAATGACTACATGCCCAAGGCTCGCCACAGCTCGGGTTCTCTCTCCGCAAGGAGCACCTGCGGAGGAATTGGCCGTGGGCCCGCCCACCAGCTGTATATCATCTTGCTCAGAGGTCGTCTGGCTGTTGGCATCCTCTACAAGTAAGTATTAGAGAAGTGAAATGAAAACATCTAATAAATGAGGAAAATATAACCTCAGTGACAGATATTAATGTACTATTAATAGAGAAAAATTGAGACATAACAGAGAGCTAGCTGCCTCCCAAGGCCTCAGAAATAAGATTGTCATCAGCATAAAATTCACAAATGAAACTGACACAAATTCATGTGTTGGAAGCATCTCTCCCAGGCCAGCAAGGTCAAACTGCCACAGGATGAAAAGGATCTGTTTTTGAAATAAAGATGAGATAATAGGATTATGATATCTCTTAGTAGAAAATGCCACATTTCCATTCTAGAATACTCTATGAGATCACCATAGCATACTATTGTAGCAAGAAAAAAGAGACTGCTTCAGCTATAAGGAAGTTATATCTCTCAGTGTTTTTGAAATGGAAAGCTAAGTCAATTCTGAGTAGCTTGATGAAGTAATTTTATTTATTTGTTTGTTTTTTAGAGATAAGATCTACGGTGTTGTCTAGGTTGGTCTTGTACTCTTGGCCTTAAGCAGTCATTCTTCCTCAGCCTCCCAAAGTACAGGGATTAAAGCGCTTCATTAGCCCAACGTGATTGTCCTAATGAAGTTATTTTTTGATTGAATAGAATATGATGTAAAATAGAGTTTATAACACTTTGTAAAGGTTTACTTTGTAAAACTTTTGTTTCAGTAGTTCAAGAGTGTGTAAGTGTGTACTGGATTGGAACATAAAATGGATAAATAAAATTGGAAACAAAAAAATTGGAACATAAAATTCTTAACCATAGGCTAAATTTCAAAAATATCTGAAATCCACAATTTGCTCTTTTTGATCCATCTTGCTTTGGATATGGTTTGTATGCTTGGCACCTCCAAACTTAATGATGAAATTTTATCTCCAGTGTTGAAGATGGGGTATGGTGGAGAAGTGTGCATGTCATGGGGGAAGATCCCTTATGAATGGCTCTGTGCCCTCCCCATGATACGTAGTGACTTCTTTATTCATTCATGTAGCTCCTCACCTCTCTTGTTCCCTTTCCTGTCATGTGACATGCCTTCTCCCCCTTCACCTTCTGGTTTGATTGGAATCTCCCTAAAGACTGTACCAGAAGCAAGTTCTGGTGTAATGCTTCTATATCCTACAGAACTGTGCACTAGATAAAATTTTTTTCTTTATAAATTACCCAGTCTTAGGTATTTCCTTCTTAACTGTAATATGAACTAATACACCTCTGAGAGGTATTTACTAAGTTCTTCCAGTTTAGTTA
Source organism: Arctocebus calabarensis (assembly GCA_963573935.1). Lineage (NCBI taxonomy): Eukaryota > Metazoa > Chordata > Mammalia > Primates > Lorisidae > Arctocebus > Arctocebus calabarensis. Next base: position 8,004 of record CAUYON010039968.1, on the reverse strand, counting down.
TGTACATCTGCCTACTTGTAGAAAAGTCACTTGTGTAAATGAGTCTCATTATATTGTGTGTAGGTATTTATTTATGTATGTTTGATTATCCTGTTTGTAATGTGCTGTAATTGCCCACTGGTCCATGGCACCAGGGCTGCAATAAGGATCTTAGCCCAAGTACATATTATTCCACTACAATTGAATAATTGAACTACAGTACCTGTACATGTTAATTCAACTATAGTTCAGGAAGTGTTGCTACCCTGAGTAAACATTAACAATGAGGAGAATGATTGGAGTCTCAGATACTTGATAGTGAGGGGATAACTAGGGTCAGTTCAGGTCCAACAAAAAAGTGCTGCTGTCCCCCTTTCAGGGAATTTCTTGTTCTCTTTTTTTCACATCTCTGCCTTCTGTCACCTTCATCCCAACTTTTCAGTGCCTCTTCTCTTGAAAACTACATCCTGCTTCTCCCTGCCTTGTCCATTCACATGTGGTTTGAATGAGACAGTGAAGCTTCAGAAATAGCAGGTCTGGATCACAAGCCCTCAACAACTGTTTCATGCCTTGTTACTGTCTCTTCTTCACTTTTAGGTTCTTGGACTTTCTCTAGTCTGCTTCATTTTCACACTCAGTTCTTCCTCTTAATCAGTTCATTAAGTGGTTCTCAGCCTGGTGATTACAGAAGGTTATCATCACCTGAGTGCAGATTGAGTAGCGGTGTTACCAACTGGATAATGGAAAAATGATGGTAAAGGAAAAGTTAGAAGCGTGGTGTTCACCTTTATAAATTTTTTTTTTGAGACAGAGTCTCAATTTCTTACCCTTTGTAGAGTGCTGTGGTGTTATAGCTCACAACAACCTCAAACTCTTGAACTCGAAGTCCTCTTGCCTCAGCCATCCAAATAGCTGGGACTGTAGGCACCCACCACAATGCCCATCTAGCTTTTAGAGATGCAGTCTCAACTTTTGCACAGGCTGGTCTTGAACTAATGAGCTCAAGTGATAAATCCACCTCAGCCTCTTAGAGGGCTGGGATTACAGGCGTAAGCCACCAAGCCTGGCCCTACCTTTATAAATTTGAAGTAGGCACTTTGCTAGAAAACGTGCAGCCCTGAATCACTTAATGAATAAAATACATTCTGAGAAATGTATCTTAGGAAATTTTATTGTTTTGTGACCATCAAAGATTTTTCACAGCCTCTCTTTACCCAAACACCATGGACTGTGGCACAGGCAGCTCCCTACCCATTGACAAATAGTTCTGTGGTTACAGTGTGCAGTCATGCATCACTCAATAATGGGAATACATTTGCATCCTTATGTGACTTTGTCATTGTATGAAGGCAATAGAGTGTCTTTACACAAACTTAGGAATACATACTACATCCTTAGGCTGTACAGTATAGCATATTGCTCCTAGACTACAAACAAAACTCTACGGAATGTTTATATACTGAATAATGTAGGCAATTGTAACACCATGGTAAATATTTGTATGTGTATCTAACCATAGAAAACATACAGAAAAAATGCATTATAATCTTCAGTGATCATCATCATACATGGATGTAGTCTGTTTTTGATGGAAAGGTTGTTAGAATTGTATTCATGTTTAAGATAAATGCTTTGTCTTCAACTTTTTGCACACATGTTATGTGTGCATTTTCTAATCCTTTGAATTTAAAAAGTATCCCTTTAAACTTTTAAATAAGAACCCATGGCTCGGTGCCTGTGGCTCAAGTGGCTAAAGCACCAGCCACATACACCTGAGCTGGCAGGTTCGAATCCAGCCTGGGCCCGCCAAATGACAATGATGGCTGCAACCAAAAAATAGCTGAGCATTGTGGTGGGCACCTGTAGTCCCAGCTACTTGGGAGGCGGAGGCAGGAGAATTGCTCGAGCCAAGGAGTTGGAGGTTGCTGTGAGCTGTGATGCCACAGCACTCTACCCAAGGTGACAGCTTGAGGCTCTGTCTCAAAACAAAAGACCTCAAGTAAGATTAATGGCTAAATCCTCAGCAGAAGCATATAACCCAGGAAGACGTGGAATTACATATTATTCAGCATAGCTGTTTCAAAAATGCAAATGAAAAATGATATAGCAAGATTTTAACAAATGAGAGAATTTGTTGTTGCAGGCTTGCCTTACAAGAAATATAAAAAGAAGATCTTCAGGCTGGAAGCAAGTGACCTCTGACATTTACTGAAATTTTTTTTCAAAATATTTCCAAATTTTATTCAGACTACAAATCTTTGGATGGAAAAAAATTCAATGAACCCCAAAGAGAATAAATATAAGGTTCAAAACCATAAAAAAACCAATCACTATATTATTTAGGAATAAATATATATATGATAAAAACAATAAATAGCAAAGACAAGAATAATTAAAATTCAGGATAGCAGTTACTTCTGAAGAGAAAAATGGACAACTCAAAGGCTTTAAGTTTATTAGCCAATTCTTTCTCCCAAGTGAACTAAGAGGTAAATAAGTATTTATTTTTATTATTATTCAAATAGAACACATACAAAGTATTTGTGAAAAATATAACAATAAATAGAAAATAAATAAATAAATGAAATTCATCCATCCTTCTTCTACATTATTTATAACATAAGCCAGAAACTTGGGAGTCACCCTTGACCCTTCCCTCATCAACCAAATACAATTAATTATTACTTTCTACCCTGGCTAAAGCCCCCTTTGACTCAGCTGAAGCACTAAAATCTATTCTTCTCTGGTAAACTTCTGATCAAATCCAATTTCCACAAACAGCCAGGGAAAACACCTTAAAATGGCATTAATTTCATCTCTCTTCAATATGAAGATTTCATCATCCCCTTGCAATCAGAAGCAACAGAAAGACAACTGCCCAAGGCTACGTGGCCAGGAAATGGCAGAGGTAAAATTTAAAATCTGCCTGTTTTACTTGGGAGTCGACATGTCTTACCCACCCACTATCCCATCTTAGGTCATGCTGGGAAAGGCTTAGCACTGCCTAGCACAGGGTAATCTGGGTAAGGACAGATTTATTTCTCCTCCATTCACCACCTCATCTCCTTTGTCTGTCTAACTCCTCATCATCCTGACCTTGAGCTCAAACCACATTTTCCAAAAAATGGCATCCTAATACCAATGCACTAGGACAGCAAATCTCAGTAAAAATTCTCCCAGTACGTCATACATTTCTACTACATGTGTCCTCCACTAGATTGTAATCTCCACAAGGGCAAGGGCTGTTTTACCCACTGTTTAAGTGCACCTTGTATTCTTACCCACGCTGGTTCCTCTCCATGTCCATTCCTCACTGAAAATGATAGGTCGCCAAAAAGATCTCTCATCTTTCATTCCAACAATGAGTAGTGTGGTCTGCTGACTCCACCCTTGGTGCTGTGTGTGAGCCAGATGGAGAAGGGGGATGGAGATCAGCCCTGGCCCATTAAAGCCAAGATGACCTGCTCCATCAAAGGGAATGAAAGAGATACTGGGTACTCAAGATCTCAATCCCTACAGCCAGTGAATGGGTCAAAAACAAACCTCTTCTGCCTGTTTTTTATTTTTATTTTTTTCCAGCTTAAATCTTTAATAATACAGGCTGGCTGGGCACCAGTGGGAATGTGACTAGGGGGGCTATGCCCAAGTACTGGGGAGCAGGGTCAGGCCCCCCAGAGACTTCAGCTTCTGCTCTCTAAGGTGCACTGAGCTCCACTCCACTTCCCAAGCCAGCTAGGGGAAAAAGTAGAAATAGATTTCCTCCTGCCACTCCAATGCCACCTCATATCACCTCAATCCCCACAAGTCTGGGCTCCAAGCATCTCCTAGAGGGGGGCTTAAGGGGTCAGTGCAGCCCAAATTTTCTGTCTCTTATTTTTTAAATTATATCTTCCTTCATTCAGGGCCTGGGTGGAGGGCACTTCGATGTCTACCGCTGGTATGCTGAGGCCACTAGTGACACACACACAGGCCAAACAGGACAAGATCAGAGTAGGGTTTGGAGGGCAGAAGCCCAGAATAAGCTGAAGTCTGTAGAGATTCAGGTCCTCTCCTTGGCAACACTGAGTATTCAGAATTCTCTGCTCCGCAAGAGAGGCAGGGTGCCTCCAGGCACTTGTGAACCTACAGTGTCCAGCACAGGGCATGATCATGTCCCAGAAACAAGAGGAGCGGATAACCCCACACGTCCTTCAGGTCTGACTCATGTACCTCCTCGAAAAGTCTGTCTTCCCTGACACATCTTGTAGTTGTCTCCATGCTCCTCATTATGGGTTCCCTTGGAGCTATGTATTATTGAATGAATGGAAACTTGAGGCTGGCTCTCCTTGGAGCAGTTACCAGCTCCAGTGTCCTCCACCTAGAATCCTCTTCCCTCTTCATTGTTTATTTCAACATTTGAGGGATAACTAGATACTACCCCCTTATTGGGCTCAAGGGTCACTTCTGGAAAGCCTTTCTGACACTCCTTTTTTGGCAACTTCTCTTCCCCATGGCTACTGCACGTAGGGGGACCTCTCAGCCCCTAGACCATGATGGTTTCTGGAGCATAGAAACCAGAACTGATTTATGTCTCCATGCCCATAACCTGTCCATGCTTGGTGTGAACTGCGTTCAGGAGATATCTACAGAAGGCACCTCTGGAGCAGATACATCTATGCTTAATAACTTGGGCAAGTTCTTGTCTCACTATTAGCTTTCTGGCCAGTAAAATGGCCTGCTGAGTCCAGAAACAAGGTTCTAAAGTACTTGAGCCAAGACAGTTATTATCCTCTCAATTCCAAGAGAGAGCAAGGCAGGAGAGGCCCCTGAAAATCTGGTGCTTGGTGTCTCAGGTGGGGGAGGGTGTAGATGGTGGTAGTGGAGGGATTGTCCTTATCTGCTCCAGTCCAGTGTTCTTCTCATGTTACCAAAGAGACTAGCTTATCAGAGGCAGGCAGGATTTAGGGGAAGACCAATCACCTCTCTATCATGGGCCCATGGGTCTGAGGGTCCTGTATGATAAATCTTTCAGTGTTGCTTGAGATGGTCAGATGTCATGAATTGTCAGCTACACTGATCACATCTATATGATCAGTATCTGGTGTGTCTATATGATCAGTATCTGGTGTGTATCTGCATATGTCATGTAAGCTCATCAAAATGGAAGAAAGACCAATGACAGCCTGGATTGTAGGGCCTCTCACCTTTGTGTTTATGCTGGTGACTCACAAGGTGGGTGTGCTTGGTATAAGCGCTCCACAGTTCATATGCTGGCAGCAGTAAGGCCTTGAAGCTGAAGGTCTGCCTGTGTGAGCTCTTTCCTGGGCCCAGGAGCTTGACTGTGCTCTCTGTGGATCCAGGAAGGGCTGCTCAGGCAGGAGGGGGCCTGCCTGGGAGTCTGGCTGATATAAAAGAATCATGAGATTCTAGCTGGGCATTGTGGTGGGTGGCTGTAATCCTAGTTACTTGGGAGGCTGAGGCAAGAGAATCACTTAAGCCTGCAAGTTTGAGTTTGCTGTGAGCTGTGATGCCACGGCACTCTGCCAACTTTGGCGGCAAAGTTGAGACTCTGTCTCAAAAAAAAGTGGGGGGATTCTGGGATTCTAATGCGAGCAGTGATTGGAAGCTGAAGACATCTCATGGTCATGGGGATCTCTGGAGGACAACATCTGAGCTAGAGAAAGGAGCAAGCACAGCCCTTGTCTCAGTGGCAGGTGTGGTTAGGGCCAATAATATCTCAGATGTTAAAGAGGCTGTGTTTGAAGGTACCATTGAGGGTTCAGAGTAAGGCATTGCTGGGCTCCCCATATGGGACATCATAGGCATTCCACTGGAAGTTGAAACTAACAGCCCACTGGGGGACATCCTTGGATGCCCAGTGAAGGTCATGGCCACCTTGTAACATTGGGCATTCCTAAGGCCATACATGGGACTCCTTGAAAAGCATCATCTCTTGCTGGGAGGGATATAGCTTGATGGTAAATCATCTTGGAAGGAGTGGGAAACTCTTGGGGGCAGTAGCTCATGCCAGGCTCACAGAGTCTGAACTATGGCCCCACTTTATTCACATTCTGCCTTGGTGCCTCAGCAGATAACCAGGAAGTCCTCCATATCTCTCTTCTCTGAGGAAAGTGTTAAACACCTGGTACACCATGGTTCCAAGAGGCAAGCACTCCACTGTTTCCAGAAGGTGGAGGCATGTACAAAATGGACACTAACTTCTCATTACCTTTAGTGGGCAGGTGAACACCTGGCCACTGGCTCAGCTCCTTGGTCTCCTGCTCCATGACTGCCTGGGGTTGGCTGCACATTGGCAATGAGAGGGCCAGGCCAACTTCAGAGCAGATGGAAGACCAGCCGCCACAGCATTGCAGGCATGGGTCTCGGCATTGCAGGCATGGGTCTTGGCATTGCCACAGTTATCAAAACTTAATCAAAAAACACAGGACATAAGTAAAGTTAAATATGAAGGTATATACAAGGTGTTATAAATGTATTTTTAAGTATGCAAGAGGAAGAATTAAAGTGTACATTTCCAATTTCTCAATTAATTTAAAAAGTGATGACATAAAACTGTACATATCCAGTGTATTGTTCTTTATCATTTAGAAATATTATAGATTAGCCAATATCAATACATAGGAGGTGGGTGGAGCAAGTCTGTATTGAGATGAGAAAATGACTCCAAATGGTAACTAAAACCTATAAATCAAATAGAGAACCGTAGGTAATAAATAAGGTTAATGTAATAAAACTTCTAAATATATTCTTCTTGCAACTTCTTTAAAAGGTATACAGTTATATAATGCAATCTTTATGACACTTAATATTGAATTTTAAATGTTTATAGAATTAAGGTATGTATAGCATATAGTAAATGGCACAAACCTATATGGGGCTATGGAGCGATACAAAAGTAATTTTTCTCTATCTAGCTAAACTAAAGAATATGCAACAACCCATAGTTAATTTGGCTAAGTTCAGATGCACATGGTAAGCCCAAGTACAATCACTAGGGCAATATGTAACAAGAGGCATATAAGAGTCATTAAAGAAATTTAAATGCTACATTGGGAAATATACAGTTTCTGCAAAGGGAGACTGAGAAGGAGAGTAGGGGAATAAAAGAGACATAAAAATAGGGACCTAAAATTAAACTGGCATACATATATGATACTCAATACTCAATAATACTATTAAATGTACATTGGTTAAATAACCCAGTCAAAAAGTGGATCTGAAACTGAATTAAAAAATCTAACTCTGAGATAAGGGGGGAGGAGCCAAGATGGTGGTCTGTAGCCAGCTTTCTGCAGACACTCCAGTCCAGAAGGAGAGTTAAAGGACAGAGATTTAGCGAGAAAGCCAATGGTTTGGAACTGAGCCAAGAGACAAGGTCCAGGAACGCACATCAACCCTGCTGGAGCGACCTGTGACCCCAAGGATACAAATAAAAGGTACAGAGCACATCACCAAGCAGACGGAAGTCCCCTCCCCCAAGAGAACAGCTCGCAGTATACGCCATACCTCCATACAAACAAGCGAGCAGAGTTCGGCTGTCCTCCCACTCTACCCCACGGGAGAGACCCTCTAAAAACCAGACTTCGTTCCCCTGTGCCGCGGCACTCTCCTGCCAGGCATAAAGCTGTATAAAACTGTATATATTCTCTACCTGCAAGTTGGAACTCCCGGCACTCCCCTCCACTCTCACCCTGTGGTTTGGAGGTCTCTCCCCCATGGAGTCCAGATTCTTGAACACTTTCTCAAGGGGTGTGGATAGGGCGTGGGTTGCCGCTGGTCTATGCCATTCTCCCGGCTTGGGAGTGGTGAGAATGAGCCGAAAAGAGGCTGGCCGGCTGACTTTGCTGAATTTCGGCCACACCTGGCCCTCAGGGTATGACAGCAGAGACAAAGGACTGAAGCTGGCAGACTAAGTCAGGACTATTAGCAGCCCAGCGTCTCCTCCACAGGGCAGAAATTCTGCGAACTTGTTCTGTTCTATCAGCTTTTTCATCTACTTTACATCAATCAGGGACAGGGCTGGAA
>CAUYON010039966.1:0-30914 GCA_963573935.1 Arctocebus calabarensis | reverse complement strand
TTTCCATATTTTGGTGATTATAAATTGAGCTATGCAATAAATGGGTTGTAGCCTTCTCTTGAAAGATAAAAAATTTGCCTCATATTAGGGGTGTATACATTGGATACTTTTTCTTCCATTCTAGAGATACTTTGCTAAGGAGAACATGTTCCAGCTCCATCCATGTAAATATGAAAGAGAAAAGTCACCATCTTTCTTTAAGGCTGCGTAATATTCCATGGTATACATGTACCACAGCTATGATTCAATTAAAAAAACAAAATAAATTGAGCTATGATAAACAATCTAGTGCAAATGTCCTTATGATAAAATGATTTTTTTCTTCTGCGTAGATGCCTAGTAATAGGATTGTAGGAACAAATGGGAGGTCTAAGTAGAGTTCTTTGAGGAGTCTACATACTTCCTTCCAAAAGGATGTATTACTTTGCAATCCCACCAGCAGTGAAAAAGTGTTCTCTTCTCTCCACATCCACGCCAGCATCTGCAGCTCCAAGACTTTGTCATGTGAATTATTCTCACAGGGTTTAGGTGATATCTCAGCGTGATTTTGTTTAACACTTGGCTCTCCTATGAATGTGTTTGGGGGTTAATTTTTATAGGAGCTCAGAGGTGATAGATTCTCTGTGAACCCTGTCTCACAATATTTTATTTGTCAAACCATTACAGTACCATTAACTTTGCCTGCTGTGGATATTTTTATTATGCAAAGCATACATTTAGTATGTGTGTGCATGCATCTGCACACACACACAAGAACCCACTTTACATTGTCAGAGTTCACAATATATATGAAGTTAATCGCAAGAAGATATATTTTAAGAACAACAAAAATATAATAATGGTACACGTCGCCATAAATGGGGTTTGTGAAATCTATCTTGGAATGTTCCTGAGGGTTCTTTCCTAGAGAATATGTCACTGCATGTTTTAAAGAACGCAACACTTTCCAGATGGACAAAGAGGTGTGGAAATGAGGAAAGTAAGATTCAACCTGGGTTTTCTTTTTCAGCATTGTATCTCTATCATTAAAGAATTTTGTTATTTTTACCTCCTATCACCTGCCTGCCTTCAACAATAGCAGCATCATAGTATTTACCATCTGTTTCTTACAGAATTTTCTGGAATTCCTGGGAACACATTTGAAAACAAGGATAGGTAGAGAAGTGTTTGGGAGAATACACAGTTGGAGAATTATCACCAAGTATTAGAACTTACCCACAGCAAAGAGGTACTGTTACGCAATGGCTAAGTTATGAAAGGAAACGTTTTCTTTGTTAAAAAGAAAAAAGAATGAAACCTATTTTGGGTTTTGCAGTTACTAATCTAGAGAAATATTCACGGTAATGAGGAAGCTGTTTACAGTTAAAGCTTTATTTACCCTAAATGGTCTTTCTCCAAATTGCAAAGTTGAATGACCAGGCGTATAAAATCTCCATTGTTTCTGCTGTGGTCTGACATAGGACCCAATAAACACACATCAGTATTGATTAAGTAATATTAACAAATTACTCAAATTTCTTCTTAGATAAGAATTAACAATTCTTATTAGGTTTGTTTATTCTGAAATAAGAAACAGATTTCTTATTCTGAAATCTGCACTTGAGGACATAATATGCAAAGTACGAAAAATGCTCCTAAATTTCAATGAGCTTTTTTCAATATTCTCCATAGTAAACATAAATACAATCATACTCAATTCATTTAGAGTATATGTAATCTGATAAAATCAGTTTTTAAAGTTAGATAAGATAGCATCCCTTTTGAAATTGTAAGGGACCAATTTTGTGGCGCGATTACAGGATGGCCTTCCGTCATGGAAATACGACAGTCCTTTGATATTTTTAACGAGCCACAAGCTTGAACTAGCAGTGAAAAAAATGATGAATCTTGTAAGAATGAAAATGTTTTAGACATATAAAGAGTTATCTTCACAAAATGGAGTGTTCACAACTTCAGAGAGAAAATCTGTACTTCCTATTACCCAGATAACGACACAAAAGAAGAGGACAATAAAAACAATAATAATAAAGTGTTTAGTCATTGCTAAAAATCCAATATCAGGGTTATCACGGTATCCATTCAGTCGTTTGTTTATCTGTTTGTATATGCCTTTCCTAGTTTACATTCAGTTGTTTGTTTATCAGTTTGTGTATGCCTTTCCTAGTTTCTGTGTCTTTAGGATCTGGACTAAGTGCTATTCATCTTTGCATCTCCTTCTTGGAGGATGAAACAGGTACCATGAATGCTGAAGGGAGAGTCAGTATCATTACACATATACCAACCAATAAATAACTAAAGTATCCACTATATCAAAGTGAAATGTCTCACATATAAGAAGCTTTCAAAACTAAATCTAATCAGTCTCTTTTTCCATTTCCCAAATCTTCAGTTTTAGGATTAATTCAACCGCCAATTTTATCTATGTTAAAATTGAGATTAGGTACCAAATACCCATTTATAATCCTTTTTAATTCCATAGTTTTACAGAATTCTATTGTATAGGTTTTATTTCTCACGGAAATAGTTGACGGGAAACGAGAACTCTGTACTTTGCCATATACAAAGCATACTTTTTTGCCCAAATCTCTGCGGGAACAATAAGAGTTCATTCACATTATACTTGGATAGTGTAGCTCAGGAGTGAGGGAGGCCAGTGGGCCTCCAGGGTTGTCATACGCCCATACCTGGGCTTGCTAGTTGCACAGGGCTCCAGTTTGGGGAGGATCTAGAACCCTGTAGAAACATGCCAGAGTCACCTTGAAGAGTGCTATGATCAGGGAATAGGGCAATAATGGGATGAATGAGGTATACCAACTCCATCTGGGGTAAGAGCTAAGGCCTGAGGTCCAGCAGCATGGAGAAGACCAGAAGGCCCGTCACGCCACTGTTCTGAGAAGCTCCTGTCCTGCCACCCACACGTGGCTATCATGGCTGGCCAGTACCTACAGCTGTCCGGGCAGAAGCAGGTTGCACGTGACTACAGGAGGATGCTGCAAACTGCACGTTTACATTACCCTAACCCAGATGTGTCTCTTCCAGTTAAGAGCTGGCGGTTCAAGAAATGTTATCCTCAATGTTCAGGCAAAAAATCATGGGTGGGCATTAAACACAGGAAATGACAAAATATGGAACATTTGAGGGCATTCAAAGGGATACAGTGAAAATAAGTCAAATAAGCCTTCTATATTTATGTGGTTGCTTCTCATACATCCATTGGTACCACATTGGTCTTTTCATTATACAGACAACTAAATTCCTCTTCTGCACCATAAATTGTGTCATACAAATAATTTAGAAGTAGTAAGTAATGCTTTTATGTGCTTTGGTGAAATGCAATGTTTTGATCAGGTGCTTTCATTGATTGGCATATATCACAGTCTTCCTGATTACCTTAATAAAAGTTCCATGTAAAACCCATTACAAAAAATGAAATAAAAATAAATTATATTTTGGTATAACCAAACATTTTTTTATTTTTCAAAAAGAATGTGCTTTGTAACTAGCAAACATAAATCCAAAATTTTATTTCCTAAGAAGATAAAGTCTTATCTTATAAATTTAAAATTCCCTCCTTTAATGGGTTCCCCAAATACCTTTATCCAAAATATTAGTAGTTCTTGGTTCAAACCAAGGCTGTGGTGATTTATAATTGTCAGAGTCCTTATTCATCAAAATAGTCTTGATTGGTGCTAAGAAAATCAAATTCCCTAAAAATTGGAATATATTACAAACATGATTAAAAGCTAAATAGAAAAGTTTTTATTGTAGCTCTTAAAATGGGTGAACAGTCTCTGTTACACATTGTCTTCAATGTGGTAGTAACTTTGAGTAAATCACCACTTGTTCATGTGGTCATATACCTTGTCTAGATATTAATAGCTACCATTATAATTATTGATATGATACCTCATACTTCAATTAACAATCCTTGTCCCAAGAAGTACAAGTAATTCTGCCAATAAAATAGGTTACAAAGAGAAGTAGCAGTGTTTCATTTACATTGACCTCTTTTTTGCTGTAAAAAAGAAATGAAATAATGACTTTTGAAGAGGTCTTCTTACCTCAGTACTAGGCAAACTCCTGCTAACAAATCCTTAATCTTCTAGAAAAAGAAACACAGTGTATAATGTTTTAATGAAAATATACATCTTTGCATTACTATAATTTATTCAAAATATTTATATTGGCTTCTTTTTTCTACCATGATTGCAAAGATGATGTTGGGAGGTGAAGGGATGTTAATATGTGTAGACAGTGTTTAAGAACCTTATTATATCCTGGAAAGTTAAAAGAATACATTATACATATGCAAATATATTATGTATGTTTCTATATACATAATATATATGCCAATTTCCACAATTAAAAAGTTATTTCTTACATCAAGAAAGAGAGCTTTATAAAGATAGCACTTTTTCCAAGATAAGATATTAACAATTCCCTTATGTATCTTGGACTCATTTCCTAATTTTCTGCTCCAATTACATAATCCTGCCTCTCCATTATAACCAATGTTAACTAATCAATGGGATATATTCCATAATTCCCTTAATTATACATGTATATACAGATTTTATGTTACAAAAATGGAAATTCTTTATATATACATGCCTTCCACTTTATCTTTTTCTCGTATGTATTGTCATTATATTCTTAGAATAATTTATGCAAGTCTACTTTTTTCTCTGTACATAGTAATTTGAGATCATTATACATAATTAATGTAAGTAGAGAAATTATGTTAGAGTTATAGAAAAAAGATTTTACCAATGTAAGAGTAGCCTGTAGAAAAGAAATATGATGCAAAGAAACATACAGAATGGTGTTGTATGTCACAAGCATATTATAAAATTGGGCGGCGCATTTGGCTCAAAGGAGTAGGGCGCCAGCTTCATATACCAGAGGTGGCAGGTTCAAACCCAGTCCTGGCCAAAAACTGCAAAATAAGTAAATAAATAAATAAAATAAAATAAAATAAATAAAATTGAATAATGCAAAATATTCATTAGCACATTATTCATGTTTTATATGTAAACATGGTACACATTCCTTTCTTCATACTAGTTTATAGTTTATTTTTCTATAAAAGATTAATTTTTGGTAATTCATTTTTAATGAAATTATTATTCTTTCATGCCAGCTTTGAAGATAATTAGGTATAATGATTAAGTTCTGCAATTAACATTGACTGCATAGTAAATTTGACATTTAAATAATTTTAAATATATTGAAACAATTTTAAATATATTTAAATAAATATATTTGAGTATAAATTGAAATAAAACTTAAAACGTAAATTTAAATGAAGGCCTAAAAATAAATTTAAATGTATATTCAAATTTATTATATAATATATCAAACACATTAATAATTTATATAAATAGATCCTTTCTTAATAATTTATACTGCACCTGTGCAATACCCTACTTAACTGGATGCACATACTTTTCAAAGATTTTTCAGTAACAAGGTAACATTAAGGTAACTTTAACATCACAAAAGACTAAGCATCTATAAAACATGCCATGGTCATGCGGTTCTCTCAGATTGATAAGATAAAATCAACACATTCACTCAATAACAGTAATTTGGAATTTCCAGGGAAAACTGACTTCAGACCAGCTAAAAAGGATCTGCATAAATTAAACCCCTGTCAACAAAATTCAAGTTTTATTTTTTGTATATTTGATTTGCTGTAGCTTTAAATTTAAATTTACTTTTTAAAAATTTATTTATGTTACTTTTAAAATGTAAACCTGGTTTAAAGATCATTCTAATTTTTCTTTGGGTTTTAAAAAGTCAACAACAGCCTTAAAGAAAGATGGAGACTTTACCTCTTTTGTGTTTACATGGATGGAGCTGGAACATGTTCTTCTTAGCAAAGTATCTCAAGAATGGAAGAAAAAGTATCCAATGTACTCAGCCTTAACGTTCATTTTTTAAGACTGAGTTCACACTTACCCACATGTATACAATATTGTACTAAACATGAACTTCTAAGATTTAGTAGCCTGTGTACTCCTCCAGCGATTGCTCTATCGCTCCTTTAATAATTCAATTATTGTTCATCTTAAAATCGAAAACATCATTTTCCCTAATTTCCCTATTTTAGGTTGGGGGGCTTTGCTTTGTGTTCCCATATAAATGCTTCCACACTTACACCTAACAAAACCATAATATTGTCATAATCTTTTCATGTATCTCTGTCATTGATAGATGTCAGCTCTTGTATAACAGAAAGCCTGTATTTTGCTTGGTGTCCCCAGAATCTGCCATGGCGTTCAGAATACATTATGTACATAAGAAATTTTAATAAAAAGCTTGGTGTCCCCAGAATCTGCCATGGCATTCAGAATACATTATGTACATAAGAAATTTTAATAAAAAATAATAATTTCTCTGAGGGAGGCATGTTGCATGCAAGCACTTGTCTAGGCAGTCAGTGAGCATATAACTATGGAAAACACAGACGGAGCTGTGTCCTCAGGGAGTTTCCATTTCAGTGGGAAGGAAAATAAATCCATAATTTTATGTTTTAAATAGTTAAAAAGTAAAGTCATTAAAATTTTCTAATGATGCATATTTTAATAATCAGAAAACAGCTCTTCTCCAAATTGAAGCTTTTATTTGTACCACCCCTGTTTGTAGATAAGGTGTAAAAATTATACTAAATTAGAATTTTTATCTATAAACCTCATATTAAACTTCAGAATGTCTCCAAATGTGTATGATTTAATGTGCATGAAATGATCATCTGATACAAGTCATTGAAAACACTGTAAACAATTCCAATTACATTGACTTGAAACATTTTAAATCAAACTTTGCATATAAGATTTAGTTCAGAAATCTCAACCCATAAAGTATGCATAGAAATGGGCTATGAATGGATAAGAGTCTAAAAAAGTGTCTACTTTCTAATTCCAGCTGCAAGGAAAGGAATGTCAACTATGTTAGACTGTGGCTGTTTCTGCATCCACAAACTGATTTTAAAAATGATTGAACTCATTTAAATGGCCAGTTATTCTGTCGAAAGCCAATGACCCAAAGTGGCCAAATCTAGTCAATACCTTGCTGTTTGCATTCGGCCTCCTTGCCCTCTCAAATTGGTTTTTATGTGTAGATAGTCTGTGTAGGAAGAATTCAGGGTGGGCCACTAATGCCATTTTGTGAAAACAACGTGTTACCAAGTGACAGTGTTTTCTGGCCATTTGCTCTTGGCCACCCAGGTGTCTGGGAGTGATGCTCCATTGGCTCAGTACCTTGGGGCCTCACATTTTTCTCATCTTCTGTGGGTGTGAGAAAAGTTTGATTAGAAAATAGTCAACCTGGTGGTTGTGGAGCTGTAGTTAGCACAGCAAGTTGTTATCAGTCTGAGGATCAGCTCATGGGAGCTATTGCCCGAAGGATTCAGATTTTTCTGTCATTAATTTGACTGGCCCTTTGGATGGAAATGTTTACTCAAAAGAGTAGATTTGCAAAAAAAAAAAAGTTTAAGTGAAGCAAGTTTGCCTTTGAATTACATTTGTCTCTGTAACAATCGCCCAGCTTTAGTTTCTGTCAAATAAAAGACCAACTAGTATTTTTCTAAATACAAACACTAACAAATATGCTTCCTGAAATTACTACGGATGCCTTTTTACTATTGTTAGGAGATATTGAAAGGCTTAATTGCTTGTAGTTCTTGTAATGCTGATTAAAAATAGGAAAAATGCACACATACAATTCAGTGGGGACTGTGGAAAAAAACAATGCATAGTTGAAAATATTGTCTTATATTCCTGCTGGTCCTCAGCCAAGGTTATTACTATATTAGCATTACAATGTATAGTACAGAATTTATATTGAGTATACTACATGCTATCCTCTTAGTTTATTTTAACAGTGCCTATTCCTTAAAATGGATCCATATATCTTATTTCTTTATAATATTCCCAAAATTAAAAAAATATGCTTGCAGAGTATTACATATCATTTTCAAAAACAGACATAAAAAGGTATGGCATTATTATTTTAAATTTAGGCTGCCCTAACTAATTGTTAGAAATAGAAATCAAGGAGGATGGCAAAACCATAGGAGCAGGGTCTGATTCACTTGCCCGAACTTGACATCAACTTTGGGAAGCAGTGCCTGGAGGAAATAGTCACTCTCAGGACACCTGTGTCAGCAAAGTCACCTGTGCACAGTTGAGAGAGGCAACCATCAACAATGTAGATTTTGTATATGATTTTAAGGAGAACTCAAAAGCCAGAATACAGTAGCTGTGGATGGCATTTATATTTAGTAAGAGTGCAATGTACTCGTTTGAAGTTGGGAGATGAGTATTTATTGAAACAGCTGGCAAATCAGCAGGAAAATGCTGATTTTGAAAAAACTATTCTTCTTCTGTGGAATCAGACCTACTGTATTTAGCAACACTATTATAATTGAACACAAAAACTGCATTAAAATACCATTAAGAAGGAGACAGAAATCCAGAAAAATAAGAGAATTCTAAGTTAATGGCTGTCGCAGCATTCCTGAGTCAGCTCTTTTAAGCAGAAATGCACAAATGGTCTTTCGAGGGTGACATGAGATGAACCGGCTGGACTCTGTTCCCCTGTCAGTTACGGCCATAGTCAGATGCAACCAGAATATTTTCCAGGCTCATCCACCACAGCTCCATCTATCTTCCATCTACCTGGACACACCCATTCTACCCTTAATGAATTAAAACACCAGGAAATAGTATGAAATTTTAATTTTAACACAGCATGAGTGTGACCCGAAAACAAAAAACACATTAGGAAGAGACGTTCTGTAACTTCTTCTGACCCCTCTGCCGCCACTTGGAAACACAGACTGTGCTTTTATACAGACATAAGAAAACCAAAGGATTACCAGGTTCTTTTTTTGTTTGTTTGTTTTTTGTTGTTTTTTTTTTTTAAATGAGAACACTGGGAACTGCTTAATTTATGTAACTTGCTGAAGGTTACACAACTGGCTTGTGGCTAAAACCAAATCTTATGTCTTTTAATCCAGCGTCCTTTCCACCACCCTCTCTGACCTCCCTTTAGTCTGTCTGTAACTCATAAAATAAAGATAGACTTTGTCCCAGCCCTGAGCCTTCCAGGCAAGTAGGAGGGCAGAAGTGGGTACAAACAGTAGGGCATTTTGTGAAGCACTTAGCAGTTACTATTTTCTCCTCCTGTGTTTAATAATGACAGCAGTCAAGTAGGGTTCATCCACCTCCCCAGCACAGACCAAGAAGTCCTCTGGTTGGCCACAGTGCAGTTTCCCCGGCAACAGGCCATTGTCGTACCTTCTGCTGCCCTGGAAAAATCAGGGAAGTCCAGGCCACACCGAAGGGAAGGCACAGAAGTCCATCTGACTATGCCTCCGAAAAATAGTTTCTCTGATGAAAAATAGAGTCAGAAACTCTCTGGAGACGAACATGAGCTTCACCTTTATTTGGATAATCTAAGATGAAATAAATGTTGGCTTCAATAGAATCGAGTGCCAGTGTTGTGCAAAGTGAACCTGGAGCTAGCTCTTGGTAACTTGCTACAGCATCTCAGCTGTCTGGGGAGACTTGGCATCCCAGCATGCACTGGTGGATGCCCATTGGCTTGGGAATTAATCTGAACTTAGATCTTAAACTCTGTCAGAATTGAATGAGCACATGCAGTGCCAGTGGTTTCTAAGAGGCTACATTTCTGTGTCCAGCTCTGTGCTTCAGAAGTGTCACCCTGTCCTCTCTTTCACTCCCAAGATTAGACATGGACTTTCCTAGAAAATAACTTGCCAGTTATCACAAAATCCAATCATTTTGTACCTTTAGAGAGGATTGAATCTATTGGTTAAAATTCACTTTGTGACCCTGGGACATTTAGCAGGGAAGAAACAGAAAATCTAAGAATTTATTTCCCTGACTTGAGAGCTCAGTGGATTTCTTGTGGTTGAAATTTTAAACCTAACTGAAACTTTTGAATATTCAAGTTCATACCTTCTTGGCAAAGCATGACCTCTTTTCTTCATGGGCAAAATTCAAAAAGCTTCAAAAGTTACTTTTTCAATAATTTCAATTGCAAATGGATTAAAAACATATGAAATTTCTCTGAAATTACACATAGTTGCTAACACTAAAAGGAAAAAGATTTTTAAAAATTTCTTTTAGACTTCATCAAACCATAAATATCTAAAGTACGTTTTTGAAAAATTTGGCAAGGAAGAGGGGAGCACAAATGCTGTACGTTGTCTTATTTTTTTATCTATAAAATAGAATTGAGGAGAAATTTGTCTAGAATTTTCATGGTGACAATCTGACTTAATCTATTTCTAGTGGCATGTTTTGTTTTTCTTTTCTATTCTGCTTTATGCCAACATATTTTTATTATTCCAACCAAACATATCATTTAGAGAACCATTAATAAATGCCGAAAGGGCACACAACTTTGGTCCTTCATGAGTCCAGGGGGTCTGTGGTTGCTAACACATATTGCCTACAACATTTGTTGGATCAAGTTTGGTTAGAGGTCTACACAATTGGGAAATAGGACTCTGTTAACCTTAATCATCTCATGTCAGTGATCTTTAACTCTTCCTTGCCTTGATTTCAGGCAAATGGTTTACGTGACAATCTGGGTGTCATCTTCCGATCTGTCTTAGTGAGTTTTAGTAAGTTTTTTCTACCTCTATAATTAAGTAAAGGCAGTTAAGCAGTTATTCTGGCATTTTTTTTCCTAGAAGTTCATGTGTATGATTTTGAAGGAAACATATTTAGCATACTTCTGGCATTACATAAAATGTTGCTTTTATTAATTCTGCTAAGGAATAACTGACACTGAGTGCTTACTCTATTTTGAGCATTTGCACTGGGGCTTTTCATATGGACTTTTAAGTCCAATAATAAATTCTGTCCAAAGGAAAATGTTCTGTACTTTTTGTTACCCTCTCCTATTTCCCTAACTTCTATGTCACAAATCACCATGTTCCACAAAATTTCCAAAAATCTTTTGATTAATTACACGCGACAGTCAAATACAACACAGGAGGCCAGGGAGAGATTCTCCTTTGGTGATTCTGTGGCTCTTTATGAGAAGCAGTGCTATACTTCACCAGCTTATAAGTTGCAAACTCTTTATACGTAAGGACACCCAGGACATCTTTATTGATCCAGATACCAGTCTGCTCTGTTTCCCTTGTGCCTGAGGGGACCATGAGACCAATTCTTCTTACTGTCTCCTAAGATCAATATCTGAAAGATACAAAACTTTAAGGTTAAAGAAAGATCAGCATATACCTGCATGCAATGCTTTGCTTGCATGCAGTGATTTACTGAACAACATTGGAGCAGGAGTGTGAGAAATCCTAATTTCTCTGATTTAGGATTTAGGGTGTTAAAATGAATATGAAAAAAAAGTAGGATAAATAAGGAATTGTCAAAGCTAAACTGCTGATGTAATTTCAGTCTTTATTGGCACATAGTAAGTCTGCATTGGCCAACAACTGGACTGAGCACATGCATAGGGCAAGGAAAAAATTAATCAATTAATTAATTTTGTATAAAAGTGTTAATATTAAAAAAGTAGCAATCACCTTGGAAAACTCAGCACTGCAAAGTGAACTCACTGAGGTTTTTGTGGTTTAGGATGATTTTATATGTTTTTGTATTTCAGAATATTACAGAGGTGCACACATTTTGATTACATAATTTGCTTTTGTGCATTTCAGGACAAAGTAATAAGTGTATCTTTTGCCCAGAATGTATGCATTGTACCCGTTAGGTGTGAATTAACCCAACCCCTACACCACCCTTCCACCTACTCAATTTCCATTGAGTTTTACTTCCATATGTGCACATAAATGTTGATCAACTAGTTCCAATCTAGAATTGAGTACATGTGGTGTTTGTTTATTCACTCTTTCAATACTTCACCTGGAGAATGGTCTCCAGTTCCATTCACATTGTTTGAAAAGATAGCATGTTGCTGTCCACTAACCTATTTAGTTGATTACACAAAGGAAGCACAGCAGATGAAATGACTGATTTGAAAAGGGAATGGCTGATGCTTGCTCAGGCATTCAGCAACTACCCATCTTTACTAAGATTCATATATACCATAAATCATCAGATAACAATATCCAAGAATAAAGAACACAAAAGGTAACAAAATCTGCCATAAACATTCCTTATTTGCATTAATACAGCAAAGTATGTACACCTCTTTCTAAACTAAGAATACCCTGTTTGGAGATAAACAACAATGAAGATAAACCACAAAGGCGCTGGGTTGTCTGTTCTGTTTGCCTACTTCTCTATATGATTAACTGACAGTTATAGGGTAAATTGAAGTAGGGAACAAAGTACAATGGCCCACTTCCTCAGGCAGGTGATTACTCACCAGCTGCAACTTGGCAGGGCCCTCTGGCACATTCTTTCCTTTAGGGCATAACTGCCTGCGTTTTTTTCAGCAAAGCTGCTTCTGCGAGCTGGGGGTGAATATCTCCCAAAATTCACATCTAGCCCAAGTACTACAAATGTTCCTTCTCAGGGCCTCATATCTCAAGGAACACAAACGAGACTGATTCACCTTACAAGGGTGCAGAGGACTGTGCCCCTTCAGTAGCATATCACCATCTCTATTTATGCCTGATTAGAACTTCATTGTCTACATATGCCATATTTTATAATCCACTAATTAATCCTGTTAATCCATGCATTGATGGGCATTAGATTCTTTCCACGTCTTTGCCATTGTGATTTGTATTTCTATAAATATTTGAGTGCAAGTGTCTTTATGCTAAAATGAAGTTTTTTCCCCTAGTAGTAGGATTTACAGATCAAACAGTAGATCTGTAGATCACACCACCACCTGTTTGGGGATTTTTATCCAAGATCCATAGGATAATTATAGTTTGAATTGGGCTTTTGATTATATACAGCAGGAAAGTTGGGCACAATTATCCTAAGATCCATAAGATAATTATAGTTTGAATTGGACTTTTGGATATATGCAGCAGGAAAGTTGGGCACAATAATAAATTCACCATTGGAGTCCCCATCAACAGTTCATTACTATGCAAAGTATTTTCAAACTTTCAGTAAGATGTTCTGTGATGAACTGTAGCCTCAACAAAAGATTTTTAATACTTTCCATAATCTGTATGCTGGAGCCAGAGTTTTCTTCAAATTAATTCCCACTGAGATTGTCTCCTGAGGTATTCTTACCCCAACACATCCTTTGAAAACACAAGCAGTGTTTCCAGTGTTCAGATCACAGCCAACTATAAACCACCTAAAATGGTGCCTGGGATATGAGTCAGTTTTACTCAACTCCAGAACAGTTCCACAAATAGGTTTGAGTTATTAGCCAGTTTTCTTAGTAGTTATCTTTACCAATATCTTCTGACCATGCTATTTTTATAATTTCTCTTTTTGTCAATTCAGATCTTTTAAGAAGTAGATTCCAAGACAAGATTAGATATGCAAGAGATTTAATGTGGGAAAGCCTGTGAGGGATAAAGAGGGAGATAACAGAAAAAAAAGCAAGGAGACTCTTTGGGCCAGGATGCAGGTTTGCCATCTGTGAGTGAAGAAAGGAAAGGAAAGGAGATGAAATAGGAAAAGACTCATATTTCAGTGCAATTCTGGAACTTCCAGGTCAACCAGGCATTCCCAAGGAAAGGCTGCCCACTGGAGGGTCTTGCAGGAAAGGTCCAGAGAAAACATGCAATGCCCCATTTGTTGTCATGGGAAAAGCATAGTTGCAGTTAAGTGCCAGGATAGATTCACATTTCTGGAAGCTGGAGATTGTCAAACAGCTGTGCTTCCCAGGCACATCTCAGGAAGGGAGATCTAAAAGGGAAAGCTCGCCGATCACAGAGGCTACCCTTTGCCCTGGGCTGGTCCACTTTTCTACTTATCTCAGGCAAGGAGATTGTCCAATTACATAATCCTCACCTCTTGCAGGGAAACTTCAAAGATTAGTGGGACAAACTACAGTCCTCTGCTGCAGTTGGTCTGGGGACCACAACTAATACTCATCTTCCCCGGTTTTTATTATTAATTCTAAAACTCTTTACCTTCAGCTGCCACCTTAGAAAGTTTTAGTGGCGTACTTGTGTAGAGATATAAACTTTCAGTCCTGAGAAGCCTGCACCCTTTCTAATAAAGTGTGCATTCATAATTACAATTGAGCAGGTGGGTACAAAGATGCACTCTATAGAATCATGTGGATTCTAGGTATACAGTATGTGTCACTTATGACAGGGATAACAGCAACACAGCCAGAGAAATGCATACTGGGCAATTTTGTGATGGTGTGAACGTCACGAAGTGTACTTACAGAAACCTGGATGTTACAGCCCACTGCACACCTAGGATCCGTGGTCTTGGCTATTGATCTGAGGCTACTAACCTATGGAGCAGTGGTTCTCAACCTTCCAAAGGAAACAATTTTATAGTTGGGGGTCACCACAACCTGAGGAACTATATTAACAGTTAACGGGTCACAGCATTAGGAGGGTTGAGAACCACTACTGTAGAGAATGATACTGCTCTGAATACTGTAGGCGGCTAATGGACCACAGTGGAGAATATCTGTGTATCTACATATACACATAGGAACAATACAGTAGAAATACAGTATAACAGATAAAAAAAGGATATACAAGGATATACTTGTGGAGGGGACTTGTCATGAATGCAGTTTGCAGGACTGAGAGTTGCTCTCTCTGTACAAGTCAATGAATGTAAAGGCCTACGACGTCCCTAGACCCTGATGCAGACTTTGGAAACCCTGTACACTTAGGTGATGCCAAATAGATTAAACGTTTTTTCTTCCTTTTAATAAATTAACCTTAGCTTATTGCAACTTTTTTTACCATATAAACTTTATTTCACATTTTGACTCTTTTGTAATGACACTGAAAACTTCAATATATGTACAACTGTACAAGAATATTTTCTTTATATCCTTAGTCTATGAATATGTTTTCTCTTATTTTTAATATTTTAATTTTTTTTCTTGTTACTTTTTAAACTTTTGTTAAAAGCTAAAACAGAAACACACTCATTAGCCTAGGCCTGTGCAGAGTCAGGGTCACCAGTGCCGCTGCCTTCCACCTCCACGTCTGGTCCCACTGGAAGGTCTTCGGGGGCAATAACATGCAGGGAGCTGTCCTCTACTATTACAGCTATGCCTTCTTCTGGATGGCCTCTTGAAGGACCTGCCTGAGGCTGTTTCACAGTTAACTTTTTTTTAATAAGTAGTAGGCGCACCCTCTAAAATAATAATTTAAAATACAGTATATTACGGAAACTAGTAACATAGCCATTTATTATCATCATCAAGAATGATGTAGAATTGTATGTGCTATACTTTCTCGCAACAGGCAGGGAAGCAGGTTTGTGCACGTACACTAGCATCACCACCCAACATGACTGGTGAGTTAGATTGTCTTCATCATCACCAGGCAACAGGAATTCTTCACCTTAACTATAGTCTCAGGGGACCGCCATCCTTCATATGGTCTACCATTGACCAAAATGTCATTCCATGGTGCTTGGCTGTGCCCCTTCCCCTCATCGTGTAGAAGCAGTCTCTTCATCTTGCTAACCAGGATCAATTAGACCTGACAAGACACTGATGCATCATCAGCTGATCCCTACACGCAAAGAGTCCAAAGTACCCCAAAGCTTCTGTAGCGCATAGATAAATGAGTTTGTCACACTGCCTCAGGGCAAGAGCATGTCACGTTTGGGGACCAGGAACTAATTCTGAAGATCCCAGAGTTCAGGGATGGAAAACTCTAAGTGTGTCTTTAGAAGCAGCGGCTATGGGGGCACTCAGCTTCCATTTCTGAGGTCCACGTCCTCTTCCCAGCAGTGACAATGCCATCTAGACATGCTCACAATGGGTATTCTGACCCACCTGTGCTGCCACATGGTGCAAATGATGACACTTGCTTACAGACACTGCCTCTAGGCTCGTGTTCCCATTTTGTCTCCAGTATGTTCCAGGACTGAACCTGCTGCTTCTGAAAGGGACAGCACAGGACACAGCCAGTGGCTCTTTTTGGCCCTAGGCTCATGCTCGTACCTTCTTCATTGTGAAGTTGTAATGAAGTTGTTGGTATCATGGGGTGTTACATTATGGGGGATTTTGCCTGTGGATTAGAATAGAGGCACAACATAAGGTTCTTAAAATAGATACTTGTCTCTGTAAGAATGGCCCTTCTGGTAGGATACAATGCACTCAATGCAGTTCACCTGCTACCAAGTGGCTGGTCAATCTCCTGAAGAAATAGTGCTATAAAGGGGACTCAGCATTGTTCTCTGCTGCTGGTAGCTTGGACATTTAGGACAGCACAAGATCAACATTGGGAAGTAGGATTTCACAGCTGGGCTCAGTTCCGCTACCACAGCCACTCCATTCACTTATTTACCCACTGTGGCAGTTTCAACGTGACCAATGGCAAAGGATATGTCAGCTAGCTGATTTGTTCTGTTTACCAGTGACGTCAGAAGATATTTTTCAAATATGCGTAGTTCTTTCTGTTGATGACATAGCCTTGCTCTGGACTCCCCAGTACCTGGAGGGTGATTCTTCCACTGCAACTTGCCATCATCCTCAAGCTGCGTTTTTCCCTTTTGCAGACACTACCAGTGCCACGGGTTCACGGGATCCTACATCCCACATGGCAAAGCAGCTCATGGGACAGGCTGGATGTGCCTCAGAGCTCTCCCCTGCTGCAACCCTGTCCCTGTGTCATTCAATACATGGGTCAGAGCTGTGTCCCTAGTTTTGAGATGTGTGGTTTCTGGAAATCCTGAGGGGTCATCTTCCCCTTTCTGTGATTGAGATGCAAGAGGTAGCCATTTTCTTTTTCGTGGGGATACCTGACGTGCCCCTGAGGTCCGTGAGAATGTTATTGACCTGAATTCCTGTGCTACCAATACCTCCTGCATGTTAGCCACTTCGTGCTCCCCCTCCTGATCAACCTGCCTCATTGATAGGCTGGATCAATGTGGAGTTGGTCAATGGGCAAGTGTGCAGACCCCTCTGACTATAGGACAGAAGATGACAGAGTTCACAAAACTGTAAATGAATATTTCTCTCCATTCTATGTGAATGTGAGCTGCTCCTGACTCTCTTTTCTGATGAGAAAAGAATATACTTATCAAATCTATTATAAATGCTGTGCATCTAATACCTTTTTAATCTATTTTACAATAATATCATATCTAACACAGTAGTTGCTATCAGGGACACAACTAGGAGAGCTTGTCACAGTCTATAGTATTTTAGGGGGAGTCCCACCCAGGGGTAATCAATAGTATTTTGGGGGTCCCACTTTGTGGTACTATATAGTATTTGGGGGTTCCCACTCAGTGGCACTCTATAGTATTTTGGGGGGTCCCACCTGGGGGCACTCTATAGTATTTTGAGGGGCCCTACTCAGTCACACTCCATAGTATTTTCAGGGGTCCCACTCAGTGGCACCCTATAGTATTTTGGGGGTCCCACTCAGTGGCACTCTATAGCATCTTGGGGGTCCAACTTAGTGGTACTCTATAGTATTTTAGGGGGGTCTCACTTAGTGGCACTCTATAGTATTGGGGGTCCCACTCAGTGGCACTCTATAGTATTTTGGGGTCTGAGTCAGTGGCACTCCATAGTATTTTGGGGATCCCACTCAGTGGCACTCTATAGTATTTTGGGGGTCCAACTTAGTGGTACTCTATAGTATTTTGGGGGGTCTCACTTAGTGGCACTCTATAGTATTAGGGGTCCCACTTAGTGGCATTCTATAGTATTTTAGGGGTCCACCTCAGTGGCACCCTATAGTATTTTGGGAGTCCACTTAATGGCACTCTATAGTATTTTGGGGGGTCCCACCCAGTGGCGCTCTATAGTATTTTAGGAGGGTCCACCTCAGTGGCACCCTATGGTATTTTGGGGGCTCACTTAGTGGCACTCTATAGTATTTTGGGGAGTCCCACCCAGTGGCACCCTATAGTATTTGAGGGGTCCACTTAGTTGCACTCTATAGTATTTTGGGAGTCCACTTAGTGAAACTGTATAGTATTTTGGGGGCTCTCACCCAGTGTCACTCTATAGTATTTTAGGGGGGTCCCACCTGATGGCACTCTATAGTATTTTGGGGGGTCCCATCCCAGTGGCACTCTATAGTAGTTTGAGGGGGTCCAACCTGGTGGCACTCCTATAGTATTTTGGGGGGTCCTGCCCAGTGGCACTCTATAGCATTTTAGGGGGAGTCCCATCCAGTGGCACTCTATAGTAGTTTGAGGGGGTCCAATCTGGTGGGACTCTACCATATTTTAGGGGGGTCCCACCCAGTGATGCGCTATAGTAGTTTGAGGGGATCCCACCCAGATTCGATAGGGGCCAGATTGGCAAATTAAATAGAGTGTAGTAGGTGCTACCACCCCTGTAACATTTCAGTCTCACACAGTAGCAATAATCACAACAGCAAGCCCAGGGTAAATATTATTTTTTACTTACTATCTTACACAGAGTAAAGGGGGAAAAGGGGTTCAGAGGTTTCTATTTATATTCAGCCTTCTTACTATAACAGCTCTGACCCACACACCAGGATTCTGTACAGCAATTACCCCAACTGCCAAATACATAAATGGCAGTAAGAGACTTGGAAACCAGAGAAATGCCTACCGCAACTTTTACAGACCAAGTGGATCTGCTTTATGCCATACCATGGTCAGGTGTCCACTTAGAGTGGTCAACATGATGCTCTGGGCTCCTGGGTATCAATGTGCCTGGGGAGTCATCTTTGTCCTGTTAATATTCACCTGAGTCAATGCCATAGATCCCTCTGGGGAAGGCCTAAGGGTATATGCTTGCTGTAGGATTACATATGCTTTTCCTGGAGGCCTGGTACTTTTCAGTCAACGAACTCCAGATCTGAAATGTGGCTTAGGTTAGGAACTGAGCCACTGATTGTGACTTTTTCTGGGGTCCCCTGCTCCTCTTATCTTATTGTGATTGTAGGTGTTAAGCCTTCAACTTTCATTAGTGACACTTCTCATTTGCCCCAAGGGACACCACACTTTATTAATCATCTCCGCAGCTCCCCGAAGGCTGGGCTTCCTTGACTGCCCCTCCGATATTGCCAATTGCTTACAGAAATCCACTGTCTCTGGCGTGTAAGGCCTGCCACCTGGTCTCTGTCATGTCAGGGATCCATCACTGGACAGCTACAAAGCTCAACTCTGTGACTGTCTCTCTGGGCCAGTGCTATGGGGCATCTACAACTAAGTAGCACAAACTGAGTGGTTGGTGTCAGCAGGACCATGCCCCTCAGAAGCTGCCGGGAGCCCTCTCTTTCCTCTTCCTACCCTAGCAGCTGCAGTCATATTGGACTGACAGTCACCTTGATGACCTCATTTTCACTTAAGCACTTCTGTAAACAATGGTTTCCAAATAACGGTACCTTCTGAGGTCCTGAGGATTAGGACTGCAACATCTTTTGGAGGGATAAGGGACACGCTTTAACATGTGCCACTCTCCCACTATCGCTCCTGCCCTTCAGAGGAGAGCCACCACTGAATACCTTGGTGATGATTGAATGACTCACAAATGCAATCCATGGTAACTGTGGTGAATGGTGTGCCCTCTGAGCCTCGCTAGAACATAATCCTCCATTAGAGCATCTAACCTTGTAAAATATATAAATTCCAGCAGGATCACTTCCCTCAGCCTGTCCATCCTTCCTCTGTCATCTTCCCAGACAAACTTGGCAGGAGTTTGCTCAGCACAGCCACCTCTTTTGCAGAATGTAATAAGCAAGTTTACCCGTTTCATGGATCCTCCCCCAAGTGTTGAACCCCAGGTTCCAAGGTGCCTCCATATCACTGAATCTTTGCATAGAACATTTTGAATCTGTTTTACTAAAACCTTTAAAATCTCCCTCTGGGAGTACTTTTTTGGCTCTTGCCTGTATATGCTAGCTAGTTCTTGGAGGTCTTTAGGGTGTATTATCTTACTTCAAAGGCTTGTCATGCCGTAAGCCAGGCTATGCGAGTGTTTCACCCAGTTTCTCAGCCTGGCAGTGAGGAGAGATGAGGAAATTTCTCCGGAATAGGCAAAGTCTATGGGGAAGGCTGTTTGGGGAAGGTCCTAAGCAAGGTCTTCCCTTATGAAGGAAACTTTTGCTTACACTATGGAGGGATGCAACTTCTATAAGCTGTGAATATTAAGGGGGGGGGCGGCAGAGCCAAAGCACTTGAAGGACATTTGTACAGAAATCTTCCCACCTTCTTTAGGGTCCCAGGTTTTCCCAGTAAGAATTCAGCCCAGGGCACCTGCTGCCTTGGCTGAACATTTATGTATGTATGTATGTATTTATTTATTTAGTAGAGACAGAGTCTCACTTTATTGCCCTGGGTAGAGTGCCGTGGGGTCACACAGCTCACAGCAACCTCCAGCTCCTGGGCTTAGGCGATTCTCTTGCCTCAGCCTCCCAAGTAGCTGGGACCACAGGCGCCCGCCACAATGCCCGGCTATTAGCTGAACATTTAATCAGCTTTGGAGCTCTGCAACTCAGTTAAGCTACCACAAAGGACTTCTGGGCCTCACACATAGGCTCTAACTGTTTAACTCTTTCCCATGATACCTGTGAGAGGACTCGGTAACACCTGGTGATAACCAGACACATCTTCTCCCCGAATAAAAATTGTTCTCCCTTCCATCTCCAAAATACTTGAGCAATGACTTCAAGAAGGGGGTGTTCCTCTCACAGTACATCTTCCAAGTTCACTACTGGTGAAACTGTCTGCAGTCTGGCAGTCAGCGGGTGACAGGGGCTAGCCATGCTGCACATTCTATTTGGGGTGCGTGTCCTTATTGCTCCTTGGGTTGTGACGGAGCAGGCCCAGCCCTGATTTCCAATATCACCTGTATCAGTGTGGGTCTTCAACAAGTACTTGGTAACAAGGTAGAAAAAGTCTGTGAAAGTTAAAAAGGCAGAGAGAAGAAGGTGGAATGATGCAGGCCCAAAGTCTGTGGAAGGAGAAGGGAAGAGAAGGGAGTCAGTGGACTCAGTAAAATTCCTATGGAGAGCATCCTAGCCCAGCCGATGTGCATGTCCAGTTACTGAGGACTGGGCTGATAACTCCTGTTATGCTCAGCCAGTGGTGGGAGGAACATGGCCTGGGAGGAACGACCCAGTAGCTCTAAAGGCTGTTAGATAACTCACTCCACAGCTGGTTCTCTCAAAAAGAGTTCAGTGGTAAACTTTCATGCCAGTCATCACTGACTTTGTATAAAACGTGCCTTTATGCTGAGGCCTGAAGTTCACTTAAGTTCCCTCTTCCTTTGGCTAGAAACTTGTTGCTTTAGCTAAATTCAAATCACACAACTGTATTTAAAAGGTTCACCTTCCTTCTCTGTGCAAATAACTTTGATGTCAGGACTTCCAAACTGCTTGCTTTGAAACTTTCTTCTGCCTCTTAAATCCAACTGCAACTGTCTGCTGGGAAAACAAACAACCAATACAAAATATGTTCCTTTATAACACTCTCCCGCCAAATGATGCTATCTGAGAATTTCAGTCCTTTATACTGATTTTTAAATATCTTTCTGAGGAAATCATCTCTCTAAGTCATGTCTCCTGTTGACTTTTCTTCTGTGTTAGCATGAAGATTGAAAGAGATCTCAATTCCGAGGGGAAGAGAGATAGAATGGATATACTAACCTTGCAAAAATTGTGGTTAATTTCAGATGAAAGAATAACTTTGAGTATGAATTTTCAACCTTTCTCTTGCATCCCATATGGTATCACTGCAGGTCATTAGTACTGGCTGCCACAACAGAAAGATCCCGAAATCTTTGTAGCTTATCACAGTAAACGTTATCCAACGTTGCTTAGCAGAAGGCTCTTTTCCATTTGGCAACCCAAGGATCTAGGCTTCTTTTATTTTGTCATATACCCTTATTATCATATGATTTTCCAGTGGGTTGCAGCAGGGAAAGAGAGTAGGAGTGGCACCAGATCTTAACTGTCCTGAATAAGGGGTGACACATACTTCTGCTCACACGCTTATCTGCCAAAACTCACATAGATGCCTCAGCCCAGCTGAAAAGAAGGCTGGGAAATGCAGGTGAGCATGGGGACCCTTGCTGAACATGAGTGGTTTTTGTACCCGCCCAAGTTTGATCTATCCTCATCCAGGGTGGGGTGACTGACCTTCTCTATTTTTTTCCTCTGTGTCCCACACCCTAAAATGTCTCCGTATGCATGTATTCCATTCCTTGCCAGGAAAGAAAGCACAAACATTTGTAGAAAGAATGAGATATTTCTAGAGATACTGTTTAAAATATCCATCTAAGTTTTGTGCGTTTCCTGATGCCAGTATAAGTCTGCATGTTTTCAAAGTTTTTGGTTTTTCACCAAATGTCTTATTTGAAGAATTATATACTTAGAAGAACAGTATAGTAAGGCTGGAAAAAATTTTAGAGGTGTTTTAAAACATATAGAATTCATAATGATATATAAACAAGTACATAGATTACCTAAAAATACATGATTACATTCTCTCTGTTGTAAAAGTTAAACATACATGATAATTCTGGTCTTGTCATCAGAACAAAATTTTTATTTATTTATTTATTTATTTATTCATTTATGATTTTTGAGATAGAGACTCACTCTGTGCCCTATGTAGAGTGCCATGGTGTCCTAGCTCACAGTAACCTCAAACTCTTGGCCTCAAGAGATCCTCTTACCTTGGGCTCCCGAGTTGCTGGGACTACTGGTGCCCAACTAGTTTTCTATCTTTAGTAGAGACAGGGTTTGCTTTTTCTCGGGCTGGTGTTAAACTCCTGAGTTTAGGTGACCCACCTCCTTTGACCTTTCAGAGTGTTAGGATTACAGGCATGAGCCACTGTACCTGGTCAGAATGAAATTTTTAAATTTGGTTATTTTATAGCAAATTTTACAAATCTATTTTATTGAATGCATTAATTTCCTATTGCTGCCCTTAACAAATTACCACAAACTTAGTGGCCTAATGCAACACACATGCATTCATGCCTTCTCTTTAGCTGTAGAAGCTAGAAGTCTAAATTAAGTCACCTGGGGCTAAATTCATGGCATGTCTTCTGGAGACCAGCAGAGTTCTTTGGTTCATGGGCTCATCACACCAATCTCTGCTTATCTTTACATGGACTTCTTTGTCTTTTACTCTTCTGCCTCCTTCTTATAAAATAAAAATAATGGGCTGTGCCTATAGCTCAATGGGCAGGGCACCCACCACATAACATGAGGCTAGAGGGTTCAAACCCAGCCCAGGCCAGCTAAAACAAGAATGATAACTGCAAGAACAACAACAATGACAATTGCAACAACAACAACAACAACAACAAATAGCTGGGTGTTGTGGCGGGTGCCTATAGTCCCAACTAATTGGGAGACTGAGGCAAGAGAATCATTAAAGCCCAAGAGTTCGAGGTTGCTGTGAGCTGTGATGCCACAGTACTCTACCTAGGGCTACTACTTGAGACTCTGTTTTTTAAAAAAAAGTGTTAATACTACATATTGGGGTATCCAGATAATGACGATAATCTCCCCAGTCTCAATATCCTTAATATATGCACATGTTTAAAGCCCTTTTACTATGAAAGGTAACATATTCACAGGTTCCAGAGAGCAGGATGTGAACATCTTCGAGGAAATATCATTTACCTATCCCTGATCTTTCTTACATACATTATCAATCAGTGAGATGAAGACAGAAATATAATCTATAGTCATGAAACTAAATGGCTGATGCAGTAGCAAAATATTTAATATCAGTCTCCTAAGAATTAGTTATTAAATACCTAAGTTAATAAATATCTAAATAAATAAATAAATGCTGATCACCTGGACAGAGTAGGTCAGATTCAGATAGAGATCAAGGACCCACTTAGGAACAAAAAGATCAGAATCCGACTACTTTCCTATGGAGGCTTAATGTTCAGTTTTCTTTAATGGATTGATATGGCTAGACAACAGAGATCCACAGGTATGATTGATTCCCTAGGGGCACCATATTCTAGTTGGCAACACATTAGGAGAAATAAAAATAATTTACTTTTTTGAGGAGAGTTTGAATGTTTGATTTATATCACAAATAACTCTAGCCATGATGATAGATTGTATAATCCAAAGGCAAAGAAGTTTTCATAAAATTACATAAATTTCAGTAATGTAAAATTTTTTAATAGACATGATTGTTTCCTAGGCATTAATCTGATCTTTCCAGATCTGAACCAAGGTCTTCCTTTTTTAAGGGTTGTACACTCTTGATATTTTCCATGACCTAATTGATACCATTGTAGTGGTGTTGCTGTAAAACTACTCTGAAATCTTTTAACCAATGTAATGGAATTATAATGGCATTATAATGGGCTCCCCATCATTTCGTTTTACTATTGTAATGCTGTCATAATGGCATTGTAAGGGGTTCTCCATAAACATACACCGAAATCATTTTGCCACCATCATGACAGCAAAATGAGTCCCCACAGAGTTTATTTGAAATTGTTTTGCTCTTATAATGGCATTATTAATGCAGTCTCTGCAGACTTGCATAGAAATTGTTTGACCATCATAATGTGGTCTTCATAGACTTACAATAAAATTGCTTACCAGTGTAATGTGGTTTCCATTAACTCACACTAAAATCATTTTTCTACTATAATGGCATTATAATAGGGTATCCATGAACCTGGGCTACCAAAGTTTGGTTCTGTTGATGGCATCATAGCAACACTGTTATAAAGACAGTTAAAGTAATGTTGATGCTCTGTTGTGTCATAAGCAAAGATTATAAGTAATGCACATCTACTTTTCACACTTAAGTATCATGTGGTTTTTCCTTTAAAAGTAATGTCCTTACCACAGTATACTTTAGAAACCAACAACATTCACTTCTTAAATAACTGGATGAGAGAATCCTAGATTCTGAGGGCAGAGTCCACTGCAGTGCAGTGCATACTACTATGCACA
The DNA here is from genome assembly GCA_963573935.1 of Arctocebus calabarensis. NCBI lineage: Eukaryota > Metazoa > Chordata > Mammalia > Primates > Lorisidae > Arctocebus > Arctocebus calabarensis. The sequence continues at coordinate 5,899 of CAUYON010039966.1, read as the reverse complement.
TTCTATATAAATTCTACTGCTTTTTTTTTATTAATTTGACTTTTTCTCCTCTACAAAAAGTGGGATACATTCTTTCCTCTTAGCTCTTCAAGAAAAGCAACATTATTTATATAAATATTCTTTTATCCTACCATGTATGATTTTTATGATATTGGTATGAAGTGCAAATCCTGCTTCCTAGCCTTTACTATAAGTATGCTGAAGTATATGATGTTTATACAGTTTTTCATAACTTTGGCACCTTTTATTTAAAAGTGACAATACAAACATTGAGAACTTACTGACAATGAATGCATAAATGATAAAGATAGACTAAAAGTATATAATAAATAGAGTGGATCAAATATTTGCTGGATTCACATACCTGGTGTTAGGTGCCATAGTAGGAGATGTAGGCAGGGTAAAGGGTATACTGTTGAAGGAGTTTTATGTCAGGATAGGGTGTAATTAGGTTATCAATGATGTAACTTTGCAAACAGCTCTTTGAGACCTATCTACTACAGACTATTAGTCTAGAAAATTTTAATCAATCCTTCTCTGAATTACCAATAGCTTAGTGAAGAAATGTATGAATTTAGGAAGTGCAATATGCTATGCTTGTATTGTTATAAATATTTTTTCTGTTGCTATTAATTTCTTATCATGCTCTCTGCTTTCCTTTAGGCACACACATAAGTTATGTCAGAAAGCAAACTTCACAAGTAGGTATGTAATGGATGGGGACATGACACATAATTTAGATAGAAAAAGAGAAGCAAGAAGCTGTTTTATACATGACACCAGCCACTTCTTTATCAAGTTATAGAGAGAAAATTGCCACGAAAGGGTTCCTTTTGATTCTAGAATGTCTCACTTAGATCTACTCTTTCATTGTAAATATAAAGCAAGTATGTACCAATTGTTCTGGAAGAAGACTGTGGCAACATACCCATTTTTGGTAAAACTTGTCTCTCTGAATGGCTACTTAGTAGATAGTGTTGATTGGTGAGAAGAAGATGAAAAGTGTATACAGAGATCAAGGAAATTTGGGGGAATAAAGGGTTCAAAGAACTCCATCAGGTTCTTTTTGATGTTCAGTAACAATGCGTCATATTTGACAGATTGAGATTAGAGAACAGAGGTCTACAGGAAGTGGATATTTCTCAAGGACAACTCAGTGGGAACATAGCACGTAGAATGCCTGAAGTGGTGACTGATTTCAGTGCGAAGACCTTTATGGTTATAGGTTGGCAATGAGACAATGAGAATGTTTAAGATAGTAGCCACTCCAAATACTGGGTGTGCTTTGAGATGACTATTTATTAAAATAATATCATTATGTTAGAGATTTTTCTGTTTGCCTCTCATCTTAGAACAACTGTGAGGCAAATATTTTATGACATATATTTTATCTGTGGGAAAACTGGGAGGATAAATGACTTGACTAAGGTCACACAGAAAGTGAGTGGCTGATGTAAAAATTACCTAGGGTGGTTTAACATTGGTGCCTACCTATTGTTTAATTTTGGTGTCTACCTATTTTTGCACTACAACATTTTTGGACTCCAAACTTGGGGTGCCCCTGTTCTTAGCACACTGACACAATGGTATTCTATTCCCAATGCAGAGATCCACCATAATAGGAGTGATTTGGTGCTTATTTTACAGTCGTGTAAGAAAACATTCTGGAAATAAACTTCCTGCTGTTTAGATTCTGAGGAAGTATTTCCAAGACAGTAGTGACATCAGAAGAGCAGCAGATGAACTCAGCACCCCATGCGTGGGTCCACATCTGTTCTCCAATGGCAAATGTGGCAAATGCAATCAAGAACAGTGGTTGAGGCAGAAAGTGGGGAATCTCCTTCCATTAAATGGATAAGATTTCATATTTATTTCCCCAAAGTGTGTGGAACTGGCCCTCTTAGAATGAGAAATTCTCTAGAGTTCTTGAAATATTCGGAGAGTTGGAGAAGTCCCAAGAGAGATACTTGCCTTTCTGCTAATGGGCATGCAAAGGCTCTGGAAATTTATTTTAATACTAAAAATAGAAATGACTTCATTTATATCACAAGCTCTTGAAGCAGGTCATTTTGCATATTCTGCAAAGACCTCTGCATTAACATATACCAGCCACATTCAGAAAATCAAAATGTAACCACTGGTTATCTCAGAATGAAAGTCATTGGCTCTTACTGGCAAACTGGGATTACAGATTTATGAGTAAAGTGGGAAAATAAATCACAATGTTCTGAAGATTATAACAAAGTTAAGAAAATAACTGTGTCCAAATATAATATTGATACCACACCAATGAAAATTAAAATGGCAAAAACAAACATTTGTAATCCTGAGAGTTCTATCGTTTTGGTTTGTGAAAAGACTAACTTTAATGCTAAAAACATCATTCTGTAAAATTGACAAAAGTCTTACAGGTCAGTGTAAAGAACACTCCAATTGTGTATCAGAGAAAATACTAGAACCTAACTCATAGATCTGTTATGAGTATTAAATGAGATATTTAACATACAGCATTTAACATAGTGCTTGATACTTGATAAGCATCCGACGGATGTGGCCTCTTAAACAGTTTTTATTGCTGTGTTCACAATGCTCTTTGTTAGTGAACCATGAGGTTTTGGACATATCACTCAACTTCTTTGGAGCTCAGGTATTATATTGCCAAGAGCAGGAAATCAAATTCAAGGACTTCCAGGACATTAATTTTCAAGATATTTGAATATATGAATACAGGCTAGAGAAATTAAGGCATATTTTCTGAAAAAAATCCTTAGATGAACTCAACATTTGTCTTGGCATAAAGAGACTTTCTATAGAGAAATTCCCTTTTTTTTGACACTAGAATGTCTAAGTTTTACTCTTTTGTTGCTAATATAAAGCAAGTATGTACCAATTGTCCTGGAAGAAGGATATTGGAACATGTCCTTTTTGGGTAAAAACTGTCCTGCTGAATACCTGCTCAATAGATAGTGTTGGTGAATGGGAAGAAGTTGGGAAAATGTTTGCGGAGATAAGGGTACCTTTTGGGAACAAAAGGATTGAGAATTCCACCATGTTTCTTTGGAGGTTCAATCCTAGTGCCTCATTTTGATGGATTAAGATAAGAAATTCCCTTAGGGCACCTCACTGGTAACAGGCACAGATAGTAAAATTGGGGAGATTTTTAGGGATTTGTAACACAGAGTGGTTTAGAACCTATCACCAGAAAGGTACTTAGAGTGATCTGATAGATAGCAAAGAGGGGGACTCAGAGAACTAAGTTCATTATGAACCTTAAGAAGAGAAAATCTGGTGGATAAATGGCAGGAATTACTGGAAAACACAGGATAATCCTGGACAGGTAACTCAGTAACCTCTGTAATACTCTGGGATAGCAGCATGAGCAACGGCATCCCCCTCACATATATTTACAGTTAGTAATTCTAGGTGTATTGTGAGCTGTCTGATGTCAGAACTCTGTAAGGGGAAGTCTTTTGGGATGTTTTGATATGAAGAGGAAATAGTTTGTTGGTCAGTCAACATGATTTGCTGAGATTATTGACCAAAGAGATGTCAAAGTGCTATTGAACAGTAAAAGTTAAGTTTGGTCAGATCATGTATTAAGGTAAACATTATAGTGATTTCAACGGAAATTGAAAATGAAGACTAATTTTATGGATTTAAAAGGATAATCATGAGATGCAATGACATATGATCATAGCCCTGGGCCTTGCCAATTGCCAAACTTTCTGGTTTACAGTTAATATCTTATTTTGGTATGACTGTAACTAAACCAACTGGGTTCATTTGCCCATGCACAATAGAAAGCCAAACACCAAAGCTTTGGAGTTTTGCAGCAAGAAAAGTTTATTGTCAGATGGCTAAAACAAGGAGACCTGCATGAAACTCAAATCTTTCTCCCAGAGCTGAGGTATGGAAACGTTTCAATAATCAGAAAGTAATGAGGTGTGATCTGACAGGATCTTGTGGTGGGATCGATGTCAGGGCTCGACCTGGTTGGATCCTGCCTTCCTGTCCATCTCTTCATTCAGTGCCTGCTTCTCAGCCTGAGCACTTAGGTTCTGCCCTTGGTTGCTCACTTGCTTCATCTGGGCAGATTCAGGCTACAGAACCCCCGACCTGGGGGTCCATTACAACTGAAAAACAACAAATAATTTGACATGTTCTCACTCTGTTGCCCTGGGTAGAGTGTGTGGTGGTATCATTGCAGCTCACAGCAACCTCAGTCTCGTAGGCTCAAGCAATCCTTTTGCCTCAGCCTCCCCCATAACTGAGACTACAGGCCCCCACCACCACACTGGCTAGTGAACTCATAACTTTTTACATAAAAGTTAAAACAGATTGTTTTGATGTGGTTACATAACCTTACTATTTTAGCAGGCAGAAGAAGCTCTTGACAAAATTGGAGTGAGAGAAATGGTGTTTAGCTTTTTAACTTAATGAAAACTTGTACTTTGTTCATGAACTCTAAGAAGTGACACTAGCTAGACTTGTGGTCATGTTCTTCTCCCTGTAGAAGCCCCTAAAATCATAAGACATGGTGGGAGAAGTGGCAGCATTAGTAACAGAAAGTCTCTGATTGCAACCCCCAAAGTCCCTAGAGATGCAAATTGCTACGTCCTGAATGTTTTCCTTGCTTTTTTTTCTTTAAAGTCATCACCGAATTCTCTATGCTTAACCTGTGACTCGCAACAAAAATATGTTGACTAATAATATCTGCCCAGACTGCCTTGTCTCCCAGTTCCTTTAGTCTTCTGATGCTTTTCTTTAATCAATTCCTCTTAGTCATCTCAACTATTATTACTCATTTCAAGATGTACACTTCCTGAACACAAATATGATAGGATATTTTAAGGAATGACTTTTACAGCCCTTTGAAGGGTTACCACAACTCACAGTTTAGAAGAATGGGCATTTTGATGCTGCAGCATAAATAAATAGCTTGCCATTTAATATTTCATTAAGTAGCTTCAATTGTTCACAAACTATACTTTGAAAAGATTACTGTATCCTTAATGTTCAATGATAATGAAGACATTTCACATTTTTCACATTTTTTCAGAATTCCTATATATATGATTTTAATTGAGTATACATATATATAGTGACAGAATAAAAGTGTGTAAAACGAAGTCTACAGTTCAATTGATATCCATGGTGTGTGTATGTGTAGGTAGTGTTTAAGTGGACACACACACACATACACCATAGACAAATCGATACCTATCATTCTATCTGTGAGAGTGATTCAAATGGTTGTATGAAGCAGTATTTTGAAATTTTTCATGGGTATGTGAGATTCTATTTTGTGAGTATAACAAATTTTATTGCTCCAAGGTACTGAACATTTTGGCTGGTATCAGTTTTTATGTTCAAATCTTCATGTAAGCACATATTTTCATTCCTCTGATATCTATATCCCAGAATGGAATTTCTAGGCGATAGTGCTATACACTTAGGTATTTATAAATAGTTTTACAAAATAGTTGAAAGAATTTATATTCCCCCCAGATTAAAAAAAAAGTTCAGTTGCTGCAAATCCTTCCCATTAATAGAAATTGTGAATTTTTTTTTTTTTAATTTTAGACACTCAGGTAGATGTATAGTAGTATATATTCTTATATAAGTTTAACATGCTTTTCCATAATTTATTATGTTGAATTCCAAAATTTTTAGTTGGAATTTTGTGTTTTATAGAATAGGTTATGAGCTTTCTTAGAAAAAAAAAGATATAATTATTTTTTTTCCTTTTATTTATTTATTTTTTTTTATTGAATCATAGCTGTGTATATTAGTTCAACCATGGGGTACAGTGTGGGGGCTTCACATGCAATCTGAGATATTTTATCAACCTGATTGACATACCATTCATGATATTTTCTCGTTTACTATATGAAAACAT